>JAFELL010001937.1:0-36277 GCA_019059645.1 Caranx melampygus
ACCAGCAGACCACGGACAGCTGAATACGTCATTAACATCTCGATCGATGACAACTTCCTGTCATCCTGATTCACAGGTGATTGAAAGCTCGTGATCAGTACAGTGTTTTGACGTGGGTTCTGCAGCTGGTTGATCAGTCCATCACGTGTTACCGATCATTTTATTTTGAAAGCTGGTCAACAGTCGGAAGCTGTGTCGGTCGGCCGCTTGACTCTGGTCCCTCCGCAGCATCACCGCATCATCCGCTTCCTCCTCCTCCGTCATGCGGGAGCACAGCGCTGAGCCGCCGGGACAATGGACGACGTTCCCCCGATCATCAACATCGCCATCTCGCTGCGGATCCAGCCCAACGAGGGGCCCGTGTTCTTCAAGGTGGACGGGACCCCGGTTCGGCCAGAGCCGGACCATCAAGCTGCTGACGGGCTCCAAGTACAAGATCGAGGTGGTGATGAAGCCGGGGACCGTCGAGGCCACGTAAGAATCAGAACCGTGCGGGTCCGGGTGGGGTTCTGCGGGGGGGGGGGTGTGGGCGGGTGTCACACAGGACAGGAGCTGTAGACGTAGAAGAAGCAGGAACAGAGGAGCAGGCCTCCCCCTCCCCCTCCCCCATTACCCCCACCCCTCCCCCCTGCTCCACCTGACACCGCCTGAATTAAACATGTGGAGCTTTCTCTGGATTGGTTGCAGTGACGTCACCGAGACTCGAGTCGGGCAGGGCGGGTCCAGCTGATCAGCTGATCAGGTCCAAATGATCGATAACTTCTTGTTGACGTTAGATTGTTCAGATTGTCTGAGGTCGTACCACGTACCTGTCAGTTGTGTTAGAGCCAGCTGTGGTTCGCTGTTCAGATGTTCATACAGATGTTCATACAGATGTTAATGCAGATGTTGATGCAGATGTTAATGCAGATGTTGATGATGAGCCTCGGCTCGACTGAGGCCGATCGAGAGTCAGACCAGAATTCTCTCTGTGGTTCTGGAGGCTCACCTGTGCGGGCCGTGGCTCACCTGAGCAGGTGTCTGCCTTACCTCACTCCTCTGACCTGCAGCCATGTCCTGGTCCTGTTCTGTCCACAGCAACATGAACATCGGAGGCATCGTCTTCCCCCTGGAGCAGCAGTCCAGGGACCAGGACTCGGTGGTCTATCACGGCCAGTACGACACCGAGGCGTCCCTCACACCAAGAGTGGAGACCGGCAGCCGGTCCAGGTCAGCATGGAGGTGAGTGATTGTCGTCAGCGGGGGGAGGAGTCACATCACAGACTGTCCAGGTTCTTACTGACTCACTTCCTGTTTCCTGTCCAGTTCAACAAGGCCGGGACGTTTGAGACGGTGTGGCAGGCCAAGTACTACAACTACTACAAGAGGAGCACTGCCAGTTCGGCAACAAGTTCAGCAGCATCGAGTATGAATGCAAACCCAACGAGACCAGGACCCTGATGTGGATCAACAAGGAGTCGTTCAACTGAGTCTGGCCGTCTCGGCACCGTCCACTCACCCGTCCCCAGCAGAGGACACCAGTGGCACCAGGACTTTGAACATCAGCATCACAGGGACGGGACGGCCCTGTCTTGCAGGGGTGGAGTCAGTGGAGAGACAGCTGTTAGCTATGCTGTCTTTACAGGGGCTTCGCTTTAAAGCTGCACTCAGCAACGCTGCTTTCTCACGGCCTCAGACGGAACGATCAACACATGTAGGTAATGTTCAGAAATCCTACTCAGAGACGTCAGTGAACTGCACACGGTGCATTTACAGCTGGTTTAACGGGACAGAAAAGACAAAAGATCTGAAGCTGAAGCTCTTGAGTTTCAGTCTGTCACCTTTGACCCCTCAGTGGTCAAGTATCTCACCTTTACTGGTGTTTCATGGTTTTACTGGTACGAGAGCCAAGAGAAGCTCAAATGAAGAGCGTAGCTTTGAAGCGGGGTGGGCGGGGCTATGGGACATCAGACACTTGTTAGACAACCTCCCTTAATGATCCATACTCATGTCAAGTCCATGTGTCCACCACAGAGACAGGTGAGGAGTTGAGCTTAGCTTAGCTTAGCTTAGCTTAGCTCAGACATCCACCTTGAAAACAACTTTATGTCAACACCTTTAAAAGAGAGTTTTGACAGAGATGAGTCACAGAGGAACGACAAATGACAGAACCAGTGAAACACTGTTAGCCTGGGTTAGCTAACATCTTATCATGAAACCATCAGGGTTTAGAAAACAGAGTAATTAAGACAAAACTAGCTGCTAACTGCTGCTAAAGCTACACAGTCACCTTTAATCTCTGTTTCAGCTGCAGATTGGAGACTTCTGGAAGTTGTTTGTTTCTTTGATGCGATGTAGCTAGGCTAACAGTCTTTGTGCTAATGCTAGGCTAACCCTCAAACAGGCCTCTGTGCTGGATGCACTGACTTGAAATCCTTGTAGATCTTTTAATATCACGCTGAGAAGAATTGAAACCAGCGTTGTCCTTTAAACCCAGAACCAGATGCTCGCCTAACGAGTGAGAGATTTCCTTCAATTACTAATTAACCACAGCGCCCCAGTTAGCATGATGCTAGCAGAAGACCAGGATGGAAGACACCTGTGGACAGAGGAAGGATTTTACCTTATTTATTGACTCAATGTGTGTGTCTGTGTGTGTGTGTGTGTGTGAGAGAGAGAGAGAGAGAGAGAGGATGTGTGTGAACATAAATGTGATAGTTTTGACTTTGTCTTTTTCTTATTATTTAATGGAAATCCAGTGGAGCACCTTTAGAGGAAACACTTACTGTGACCTGATGATGTCTGAGAAAATATTTCCACTGTCATAAAATAAAACTAAGTCCTGTTCAGTGAGCCCTTCAAAATAAAAGCACATCTTCTAGCTGCCATAATGAACAGACCTTTGGTGACGGCCCCGGTGAAAATCTGGAGACAAAAACAAAAACAGACTCAGTTTAAACAGAAGAAGACAAACTGAAGAAGCTGTTGAATCTGTGGCAAACTGGATTTTTCCTTTAAATGATAAAGTTGCTCTTTTTGTGTTTTTCCAGAAGCCATGTTTGGATTCAAACTGACTGTATCCTGAAGATCCAAATCTGTAAAACAGTTTCATTTGAAGAAAAGTTCTGTAACACACTGAAACATTAATCAAACAAAAAGCAGGAAATAGAGCATAATTAGTTGGGGACTATTTCCAGTGGCAGATTAATCCACATCAGGTGCAGCAGGTGACGTTCAGGCTCAGTTTGAATCTTTTCATGTGTACAGTATGAACCACGAGAGAAGGGTTGAGATGACTCTTCTTCTGTGGTTTTGTGCTCATCTGGATTCACTTTGCCAAACACCCTCAGTTTCTTTGTTGTGTTCGCTCAGTGCTGAAACCTTGATGTTTTGTTCCGTGTTGGACCGAGGGACTATAAAGTGTGTTTGTGAATAAACCTGTAGACAGAACCAACGCTCACCTGTGATGTTATTGTAAACCTATACAGCTGTGTGTATCATCAGCAGCAGCAGCAGCAGCGGCAGCGGCAGCATGCAATCACATACAGATATTAGATCATCATAACTGATGTACTGATGCATTAATACTGTCAGAGTTGGTCTGTGATTATTTTATACAGAGCTCGACAGTTTGATTTATAGGACCGTCATGGTAGAAATAACAGCTGACTAATAATGTAATAAAGTAAAAATCACTTTGTGTCCCTGGACTGTGGAGGTGGAGTGAGGAGAACAAATATGAAATGTACAGTAGGTACAGTACAGTAGAGTAAATGTAACCTGGTAATAATGAGTGACCTGTACTTTTACCTTCAATGTATCACACAACGCACAGGGCCGTAGCCAGCTATGAGGTCACCGAGGTCCGGCCCCCGGTAAGGATTCCTGAGAGAAAAATAGAAGAGGCCCTGAATAGAACAGCATCACATATTAACGCACCGGACAGCTTTTATTTTGAAACCGCACGGTGCACGCAGGAAGTTAGCTGATGTATCGGTGAAATCGCGGGAAATTTTGAGCTGAAGAGGAAGACAAGGTGACAGGTGAATGACAGCTTTTTATTACTGTTACAACCAAGCAGCCCACTGTAAGTTAAACCAGCAGTAAGAAACATACCGGAAAGAGGAGCGTTGGTTCACATGGCGCCCAGCACACGGTAGGACAGGGGTGTAAACCGCCACCGCCGGGCCCAGCTCTCCCCGCCCCTCGCTTCCTGTTTCAGCTCAGCAGCTGTGGTTAGTTAGTGTTACCTGGTGTAGCGGCTTCGCCCAGCTGCCTGTGCCTGTGTATGAGCGGGTTGGCTGAGTGACTGTGTGTTTCACGGCCGGTCTGGTCAACGTGGCTCTTTTGCTCTCTACACCGCGAGCCAGCGGCTGAGCCCAGCTGCCCCCGCCCCTCCGCTTCCTGCTCTGTATATGTGTCGGGTCAGTTTTTAAGTTGAGTTGTATGCTTTTCCTGATTTTTTTTGTTATTGTAGTGGTATGAGGCACTGCTATGTCTTTGGTTTCACCCTGCCCTATCCGGCTAATCAGCCAATCACTGTTTACACAGAGAGGACAAAAGTAGGACAGGTCCCCCCCCTCTGCCCTCTCGCTTCCTGCCTCTTCGGCCCGTCCGCTTCCGGGTCGTTGCCTCTGCCGCTCACCGCTCAGCACAGGTAGGCACGCCGATTTATCACTCGTTTAGTTCGTGTGTTATTTAACGTAATCTCGTCATAGATCGGCATCTTCGATGCGGTTGTGGCGATACCATAGGGTCGTTTGCCGACGCTGACTGGAGCCTAGGTGAGCCACGGTGAGCTACCATTGCTAATTGTTTTAGCCAGGTGCTAAGCCCCTTCCGCTCCTCTCCCTCTAACAGTGGCTGGTCGCATGGTGCGTGGTGGCAGTCCTCCCCCGCTGCGCCGACCCTCTTCACCCCTCTCCCTCTTTGGTGGGGACGCAAACTGACCGGACTGGACACCGGTGACTGGGCCGCCACGGTGAAGTACGAACAATAGAGTGTAAACTCGCTGTTTGGCCACGGCTACCTGCTACGTTGCTGCTACCGCTATTTTGCTGTTACTGCTGCTTCGCTGACTTGGTGTGGGGTCCTGGCGGCCGTCCCTGGCCGACCTGTGTCTTTCTGCTGGCCCTGTTTTCTGCTGTTGCTGCACGGTCGCGGTGTGCGCTTGTGCGTGTGGCTGCCGCGGGCATTGGACGCTACGAGCCCCGTTGGAACTCTCAGCCATCTGCCCGGACTGTGTGTGTGTGTGTGCGTGTGTTAATATCGATTGCCAAGGTGTGGTTTAATTTTGTTTATTTTTCTAATGAATTTATTTTGGTAATTCCTTATTAATCCTGTTCTTTGTTTTGTTTGAGTGATTGTTTTATTTTGGGAATTTATTGGAGTTATTTACTTCTCTTTTTGGGAGGGAAATTTGCTTTATAAATGGTTTAATTGTTTAAGATTAACCGTTGAGTTTATCTCTGGCCAGAGACGCTTTAACTTTCTTTTTCATCAGTTGGTTAATTCTGATTAATTCAATTTATTATTATTTAGTTTATTGATCATTTGTTAGCCTGTTTATGTTTCTTTGGGACTTTGGGTGTTTCTTTGAGGGTGAGCCCTGTTAACTGTGTTTTTTATTGTTCCCTAGAGCTGGAGGCCGACGGTGGTGGTAGTGGTCCCTTCTGGGTGGTGGTCCCTTGTGTGCGTGTGATCCCTATTCAAGATTATTTTGTGTGCACTTCACGTTTTGCTGTGTGAATGGGTGTTCCCCTTTTTCTTTTTTGGACGTCACTTTCCTTTGTTGACCCCTCCTCCAACTGGTAAGCCTCAGCTCGCAACCCCTGTTCCAGTTGGCCTCCCTTCATATTTGTTTCTTTTTGTCCCAGACCTTGTGCCCATTTTTAATAATAAAGTGTTGTATATGATTTTTGAACTCCGTCTCCTAACCTCCCTGGTATTGAACGAACCTGTGTCCTTTTATAATAATTGATAATTGACCTTTCCTGTGGGTCATGGCGTCGTCGGCAACATAAAAAAAAGATCTGAGATAATTTGTTGAATCATCCCTCGTGCCGCCACATTATTGATTATAAACATTAGGTGTGGTGTTTTGTTACCTTGCATGTTGTGTTGCTTTTGCTTGGTTTGTGCTATTTTGTTTTTTACAGCTTTAGGTTACGTCGGACTGCAAGTTTTCCTTTTTGTCCTACTGATCCTGAACTGCACACACACTGGGCGGACTAATCAGCAGATAAGCCGCAGCTGAGGAAAGACGCCGGCGCAACGCCTCTCAAGAGAAAACCAAGGGCACAAAAAGCGGAGGGTTTGAGCTCAGACAGGGATCTGCCGCAGCATAGAGAAGACGGCCACCAGCAACACCGAAGACTCCTACGGCTGAAGTCCAGCAGCTCATATCTGCCGGTCGCATAACTCCAGCCTGGTGAGTGACGGGACGTTATCCCCAGGGAAGAAAACGTGGATTGGACGTCAGGCCGTGGGGACCGGGAACACGGAGCCAGGACAAGGGCCACGTAGAGAGGAGCGGCTGAGTAGGAGGGGAAGCACTGTGGATTCGCAGAGGGGTGTAGTCACGATGCACCCCTCTTTCAGCTAATTACCCCTCCTTGCCTTTTAATCACTGGGTTTTAATCAGAAATTTGGAATGGACACTACCTTTTACCTTTACTCCAGGTTTTATTAAGGATATTCATCGGCCTTATCCCCATTCTTTCAGTAAACCAGTCGAAGGATCCATGTGGACGGCTTGACCAGAGGCCGACGACGTGGGCTCATACACATCCTGTAAAGACTGTAGGCATAACATGGACTGGAATAACCTGATTTAATAAATACTCTGTGAACCTGTAATCGTCCCTGTGGTTTTAACTCTGCTCCACCTGATTTTAAAGAACCTGTTGTTAGAGTCCTAGGCTCATTAACCTAGGTGGCGTTGTCGGCAACCATTGGTAAACTTAATTGTTATCTTAATTTTAGAGCTTTTCGTTGTACCCACGCCACATATAACCCCTGGCAGTGTTTGAGCGGGTTGGCTGAGTGACTGTGTTTCACGGCCGGTCTGGTCAACGTGCTCTTTTGCTCTCTACACCGCGAGCCAGCGGCTGCGCCCAGCTGCCCCCGCCCCCTCGCTTCCTGCCGTGTACAGTGTGCCCCAGTGTTTGAACGTGTTGCTGACTGTCTCTGCCGAGTCCGGCCTGCCCTGCTCGTCTCCCAAACTTACTATTCTCACCGCGAGCCAGCGGCTGCGCCCAGCTGCCCCCGCCCCCTCGCTTCCTGCCGTGTACAGTGTGCCCCAGTGTTTGAACGTGTTGCTGACTGTCTCTGCCGAGTCCGGCCTGCCCTGCTCGTCTCCCAAACTTACTATTCTCACCGCGAGCCAGCGGCTGCGCCCAGCTGCCCCCGCCCCTCGCTTCCTGCCGTGTACAGTGTGCCCCAGTGTTTGAACGTGTTGCTGACTGTCTCTGCCGAGTCCGGCCTGCCCTGCTCGTCTCCCAAACTTACTATTCTCACCGCGAGCCAGCGGCTGCGCCCAGCTGCCCCCGCCCCCTCGCTTCCTGCCGTGTACAGTGTGCCCCAGTGTTTGAACGTGTTGCTGACTGTCTCTGCCGAGTCCGGCCTGCCCTGCTCGTCTCCCAAACTTACTATTCTCACCGCGAGCCAGCGGCTGCGCCCAGCTGCCCCCGCCCCCTCGCTTCCTGCCGTGTACAGTGTGCCCCAGTGTTTGAACGTGTTGCTGACTGTCTCTGCCGAGTCCGGCCTGCCCTGCTCGTCTCCCAAACTTACTATTCTCACCGCGAGCCAGCGGCTGCGCCCAGCTGCCCCCGCCCCCTCGCTTCCTGCCGTGTACAGTGTGCCCCAGTGTTTGAACGTGTTGCTGACTGTCTCTGCCGAGTCCGGCCTGCCCTGCTCGTCTCCCAAACTTACTATTCTCACCGCGAGCCAGCGGCTGCGCCCAGCTGCCCCCGCCCCCTCGCTTCCTGCCGTGTACAGTGTGCCCCAGTGTTTGAACGTGTTGCTGACTGTCTCTGCCGAGTCCGGCCTGCCCTGCTCGTCTCCCAAACTTACTATTCTCACCGCGAGCCAGCGGCTGCGCCCAGCTGCCCCCGCCCCCTCGCTTCCTGCCGTGTACAGTGTGCCCCAGTGTTTGAACGTGTTGCTGACTGTCTCTGCCGAGTCCGGCCTGCCCTGCTCGTCTCCCAAACTTACTATTCTCACCGCGAGCCAGCGGCTGCGCCCAGCTGCCCCCGCCCCCTCGCTTCCTGCCGTGTACAGTGTGCCCCAGTGTTTGAACGTGTTGCTGACTGTCTCTGCCGAGTCCGGCCTGCCCTGCTCGTCTCCCAAACTTACTATTCTCACCGCGAGCCAGCGGCTGCGCCCAGCTGCCCCCGCCCCCTCGCTTCCTGCCGTGTACAGTGTGCCCCAGTGTTTGAACGTGTTGCTGACTGTCTCTGCCGAGTCCGGCCTGCCCTGCTCGTCTCCCAAACTTACTATTCTCACCGCGAGCCAGCGGCTGCGCCCAGCTGCCCCCGCCCCCTCGCTTCCTGCCGTGTACAGTGTGCCCCAGTGTTTGAACGTGTTGCTGACTGTCTCTGCCGAGTCCGGCCTGCCCTGCTCGTCTCCCAAACTTACTATTCTCACCGCGAGCCAGCGGCTGCGCCCAGCTGCCCCCGCCCCCTCGCTTCCTGCCGTGTACAGTGTGCCCCAGTGTTTGAACGTGTTGCTGACTGTCTCTGCCGAGTCCGGCCTGCCCTGCTCGTCTCCCAAACTTACTATTCTCACCGCGAGCCAGCGGCTGCGCCCAGCTGCCCCCGCCCCCTCGCTTCCTGCCGTGTACAGTGTGCCCCAGTGTTTGAACGTGTTGCTGACTGTCTCTGCCGAGTCCGGCCTGCCCTGCTCGTCTCCCAAACTTACTATTCTCACCGCGAGCCAGCGGCTGCGCCCAGCTGCCCCCGCCCCCTCGCTTCCTGCCGTGTACAGTGTGCCCCAGTGTTTGAACGTGTTGCTGACTGTCTCTGCCGAGTCCGGCCTGCCCTGCTCGTCTCCCAAACTTACTATTCTCACCGCGAGCCAGCGGCTGCGCCCAGCTGCCCCCGCCCCCTCGCTTCCTGCCGTGTACAGTGTGCCCCAGTGTTTGAACGTGTTGCTGACTGTCTCTGCCGAGTCCGGCCTGCCCTGCTCGTCTCCCAAACTTACTATTCTCACCGCGAGCCAGCGGCTGCGCCCAGCTGCCCCCGCCCCCTCGCTTCCTGCCGTGTACAGTGTGCCCCAGTGTTTGAACGTGTTGCTGACTGTCTCTGCCGAGTCCGGCCTGCCCTGCTCGTCTCCCAAACTTACTATTCTCACCGCGAGCCAGCGGCTGCGCCCAGCTGCCCCCGCCCCCTCGCTTCCTGCCGTGTACAGTGTGCCCCAGTGTTTGAACGTGTTGCTGACTGTCTCTGCCGAGTCCGGCCTGCCCTGCTCGTCTCCCAAACTTACTATTCTCACCGCGAGCCAGCGGCTGCGCCCAGCTGCCCCCGCCCCCTCGCTTCCTGCCGTGTACAGTGTGCCCCAGTGTTTGAACGTGTTGCTGACTGTCTCTGCCGAGTCCGGCCTGCCCTGCTCGTCTCCCAAACTTACTATTCTCACCGCGAGCCAGCGGCTGCGCCCAGCTGCCCCCGCCCCCTCGCTTCCTGCCGTGTACAGTGTGCCCCAGTGTTTGAACGTGTTGCTGACTGTCTCTGCCGAGTCCGGCCTGCCCTGCTCGTCTCCCAAACTTACTATTCTCACCGCGAGCCAGCGGCTGCGCCCAGCTGCCCCCGCCCCCTCGCTTCCTGCCGTGTACAGTGTGCCCCAGTGTTTGAACGTGTTGCTGACTGTCTCTGCCGAGTCCGGCCTGCCCTGCTCGTCTCCCAAACTTACTATTCTCACCGCGAGCCAGCGGCTGCGCCCAGCTGCCCCCGCCCCCTCGCTTCCTGCCGTGTACAGTGTGCCCCAGTGTTTGAACGTGTTGCTGACTGTCTCTGCCGAGTCCGGCCTGCCCTGCTCGTCTCCCAAACTTACTATTCTCACCGCGAGCCAGCGGCTGCGCCCAGCTGCCCCCGCCCCCTCGCTTCCTGCCGTGTACAGTGTGCCCCAGTGTTTGAACGTGTTGCTGACTGTCTCTGCCGAGTCCGGCCTGCCCTGCTCGTCTCCCAAACTTACTATTCTCACCGCGAGCCAGCGGCTGCGCCCAGCTGCCCCCGCCCCCTCGCTTCCTGCCGTGTACAGTGTGCCCCAGTGTTTGAACGTGTTGCTGACTGTCTCTGCCGAGTCCGGCCTGCCCTGCTCGTCTCCCAAACTTACTATTCTCACCGCGAGCCAGCGGCTGCGCCCAGCTGCCCCCGCCCCCTCGCTTCCTGCCGTGTACAGTGTGCCCCAGTGTTTGAACGTGTTGCTGACTGTCTCTGCCGAGTCCGGCCTGCCCTGCTCGTCTCCCAAACTTACTATTCTCACCGCGAGCCAGCGGCTGCGCCCAGCTGCCCCCGCCCCCTCGCTTCCTGCCGTGTACAGTGTGCCCCAGTGTTTGAACGTGTTGCTGACTGTCTCTGCCGAGTCCGGCCTGCCCTGCTCGTCTCCCAAACTTACTATTCTCACCGCGAGCCAGCGGCTGCGCCCAGCTGCCCCCGCCCCCTCGCTTCCTGCCGTGTACAGTGTGCCCCAGTGTTTGAACGTGTTGCTGACTGTCTCTGCCGAGTCCGGCCTGCCCTGCTCGTCTCCCAAACTTACTATTCTCACCGCGAGCCAGCGGCTGCGCCCAGCTGCCCCCGCCCCCTCGCTTCCTGCCGTGTACAGTGTGCCCCAGTGTTTGAACGTGTTGCTGACTGTCTCTGCCGAGTCCGGCCTGCCCTGCTCGTCTCCCAAACTTACTATTCTCACCGCGAGCCAGCGGCTGCGCCCAGCTGCCCCCGCCCCCTCGCTTCCTGCCGTGTACAGTGTGCCCCAGTGTTTGAACGTGTTGCTGACTGTCTCTGCCGAGTCCGGCCTGCCCTGCTCGTCTCCCAAACTTACTATTCTCACCGCGAGCCAGCGGCTGCGCCCAGCTGCCCCCGCCCCCTCGCTTCCTGCCGTGTACAGTGTGCCCCAGTGTTTGAACGTGTTGCTGACTGTCTCTGCCGAGTCCGGCCTGCCCTGCTCGTCTCCCAAACTTACTATTCTCACCGCGAGCCAGCGGCTGCGCCCAGCTGCCCCCGCCCCCTCGCTTCCTGCCGTGTACAGTGTGCCCCAGTGTTTGAACGTGTTGCTGACTGTCTCTGCCGAGTCCGGCCTGCCCTGCTCGTCTCCCAAACTTACTATTCTCACCGCGAGCCAGCGGCTGCGCCCAGCTGCCCCCGCCCCCTCGCTTCCTGCCGTGTACAGTGTGCCCCAGTGTTTGAACGTGTTGCTGACTGTCTCTGCCGAGTCCGGCCTGCCCTGCTCGTCTCCCAAACTTACTATTCTCACCGCGAGCCAGCGGCTGCGCCCAGCTGCCCCCGCCCCCTCGCTTCCTGCCGTGTACAGTGTGCCCCAGTGTTTGAACGTGTTGCTGACTGTCTCTGCCGAGTCCGGCCTGCCCTGCTCGTCTCCCAAACTTACTATTCTCACCGCGAGCCAGCGGCTGCGCCCAGCTGCCCCCGCCCCCTCGCTTCCTGCCGTGTACAGTGTGCCCCAGTGTTTGAACGTGTTGCTGACTGTCTCTGCCGAGTCCGGCCTGCCCTGCTCGTCTCCCAAACTTACTATTCTCACCGCGAGCCAGCGGCTGCGCCCAGCTGCCCCCGCCCCCTCGCTTCCTGCCGTGTACAGTGTGCCCCAGTGTTTGAACGTGTTGCTGACTGTCTCTGCCGAGTCCGGCCTGCCCTGCTCGTCTCCCAAACTTACTATTCTCACCGCGAGCCAGCGGCTGCGCCCAGCTGCCCCCGCCCCCTCGCTTCCTGCCGTGTACAGTGTGCCCCAGTGTTTGAACGTGTTGCTGACTGTCTCTGCCGAGTCCGGCCTGCCCTGCTCGTCTCCCAAACTTACTATTCTCACCGCGAGCCAGCGGCTGCGCCCAGCTGCCCCCGCCCCCTCGCTTCCTGCCGTGTACAGTGTGCCCCAGTGTTTGAACGTGTTGCTGACTGTCTCTGCCGAGTCCGGCCTGCCCTGCTCGTCTCCCAAACTTACTATTCTCACCGCGAGCCAGCGGCTGCGCCCAGCTGCCCCCGCCCCCTCGCTTCCTGCCGTGTACAGTGTGCCCCAGTGTTTGAACGTGTTGCTGACTGTCTCTGCCGAGTCCGGCCTGCCCTGCTCGTCTCCCAAACTTACTATTCTCACCGCGAGCCAGCGGCTGCGCCCAGCTGCCCCCGCCCCCTCGCTTCCTGCCGTGTACAGTGTGCCCCAGTGTTTGAACGTGTTGCTGACTGTCTCTGCCGAGTCCGGCCTGCCCTGCTCGTCTCCCAAACTTACTATTCTCACCGCGAGCCAGCGGCTGCGCCCAGCTGCCCCCGCCCCCTCGCTTCCTGCCGTGTACAGTGTGCCCCAGTGTTTGAACGTGTTGCTGACTGTCTCTGCCGAGTCCGGCCTGCCCTGCTCGTCTCCCAAACTTACTATTCTCACCGCGAGCCAGCGGCTGCGCCCAGCTGCCCCCGCCCCCTCGCTTCCTGCCGTGTACAGTGTGCCCCAGTGTTTGAACGTGTTGCTGACTGTCTCTGCCGAGTCCGGCCTGCCCTGCTCGTCTCCCAAACTTACTATTCTCACCGCGAGCCAGCGGCTGCGCCCAGCTGCCCCCGCCCCCTCGCTTCCTGCCGTGTACAGTGTGCCCCAGTGTTTGAACGTGTTGCTGACTGTCTCTGCCGAGTCCGGCCTGCCCTGCTCGTCTCCCAAACTTACTATTCTCACCGCGAGCCAGCGGCTGCGCCCAGCTGCCCCCGCCCCCTCGCTTCCTGCCGTGTACAGTGTGCCCCAGTGTTTGAACGTGTTGCTGACTGTCTCTGCCGAGTCCGGCCTGCCCTGCTCGTCTCCCAAACTTACTATTCTCACCGCGAGCCAGCGGCTGCGCCCAGCTGCCCCCGCCCCCTCGCTTCCTGCCGTGTACAGTGTGCCCCAGTGTTTGAACGTGTTGCTGACTGTCTCTGCCGAGTCCGGCCTGCCCTGCTCGTCTCCCAAACTTACTATTCTCACCGCGAGCCAGCGGCTGCGCCCAGCTGCCCCCGCCCCCTCGCTTCCTGCCGTGTACAGTGTGCCCCAGTGTTTGAACGTGTTGCTGACTGTCTCTGCCGAGTCCGGCCTGCCCTGCTCGTCTCCCAAACTTACTATTCTCACCGCGAGCCAGCGGCTGCGCCCAGCTGCCCCCGCCCCCTCGCTTCCTGCCGTGTACAGTGTGCCCCAGTGTTTGAACGTGTTGCTGACTGTCTCTGCCGAGTCCGGCCTGCCCTGCTCGTCTCCCAAACTTACTATTCTCACCGCGAGCCAGCGGCTGCGCCCAGCTGCCCCCGCCCCCTCGCTTCCTGCCGTGTACAGTGTGCCCCAGTGTTTGAACGTGTTGCTGACTGTCTCTGCCGAGTCCGGCCTGCCCTGCTCGTCTCCCAAACTTACTATTCTCACCGCGAGCCAGCGGCTGCGCCCAGCTGCCCCCGCCCCCTCGCTTCCTGCCGTGTACAGTGTGCCCCAGTGTTTGAACGTGTTGCTGACTGTCTCTGCCGAGTCCGGCCTGCCCTGCTCGTCTCCCAAACTTACTATTCTCACCGCGAGCCAGCGGCTGCGCCCAGCTGCCCCCGCCCCCTCGCTTCCTGCCGTGTACAGTGTGCCCCAGTGTTTGAACGTGTTGCTGACTGTCTCTGCCGAGTCCGGCCTGCCCTGCTCGTCTCCCAAACTTACTATTCTCACCGCGAGCCAGCGGCTGCGCCCAGCTGCCCCCGCCCCCTCGCTTCCTGCCGTGTACAGTGTGCCCCAGTGTTTGAACGTGTTGCTGACTGTCTCTGCCGAGTCCGGCCTGCCCTGCTCGTCTCCCAAACTTACTATTCTCACCGCGAGCCAGCGGCTGCGCCCAGCTGCCCCCGCCCCCTCGCTTCCTGCCGTGTACAGTGTGCCCCAGTGTTTGAACGTGTTGCTGACTGTCTCTGCCGAGTCCGGCCTGCCCTGCTCGTCTCCCAAACTTACTATTCTCACCGCGAGCCAGCGGCTGCGCCCAGCTGCCCCCGCCCCCTCGCTTCCTGCCGTGTACAGTGTGCCCCAGTGTTTGAACGTGTTGCTGACTGTCTCTGCCGAGTCCGGCCTGCCCTGCTCGTCTCCCAAACTTACTATTCTCACCGCGAGCCAGCGGCTGCGCCCAGCTGCCCCCGCCCCCTCGCTTCCTGCCGTGTACAGTGTGCCCCAGTGTTTGAACGTGTTGCTGACTGTCTCTGCCGAGTCCGGCCTGCCCTGCTCGTCTCCCAAACTTACTATTCTCACCGCGAGCCAGCGGCTGCGCCCAGCTGCCCCCGCCCCCTCGCTTCCTGCCGTGTACAGTGTGCCCCAGTGTTTGAACGTGTTGCTGACTGTCTCTGCCGAGTCCGGCCTGCCCTGCTCGTCTCCCAAACTTACTATTCTCACCGCGAGCCAGCGGCTGCGCCCAGCTGCCCCCGCCCCCTCGCTTCCTGCCGTGTACAGTGTGCCCCAGTGTTTGAACGTGTTGCTGACTGTCTCTGCCGAGTCCGGCCTGCCCTGCTCGTCTCCCAAACTTACTATTCTCACCGCGAGCCAGCGGCTGCGCCCAGCTGCCCCCGCCCCCTCGCTTCCTGCCGTGTACAGTGTGCCCCAGTGTTTGAACGTGTTGCTGACTGTCTCTGCCGAGTCCGGCCTGCCCTGCTCGTCTCCCAAACTTACTATTCTCACCGCGAGCCAGCGGCTGCGCCCAGCTGCCCCCGCCCCCTCGCTTCCTGCCGTGTACAGTGTGCCCCAGTGTTTGAACGTGTTGCTGACTGTCTCTGCCGAGTCCGGCCTGCCCTGCTCGTCTCCCAAACTTACTATTCTCACCGCGAGCCAGCGGCTGCGCCCAGCTGCCCCCGCCCCCTCGCTTCCTGCCGTGTACAGTGTGCCCCAGTGTTTGAACGTGTTGCTGACTGTCTCTGCCGAGTCCGGCCTGCCCTGCTCGTCTCCCAAACTTACTATTCTCACCGCGAGCCAGCGGCTGCGCCCAGCTGCCCCCGCCCCCTCGCTTCCTGCCGTGTACAGTGTGCCCCAGTGTTTGAACGTGTTGCTGACTGTCTCTGCCGAGTCCGGCCTGCCCTGCTCGTCTCCCAAACTTACTATTCTCACCGCGAGCCAGCGGCTGCGCCCAGCTGCCCCCGCCCCCTCGCTTCCTGCCGTGTACAGTGTGCCCCAGTGTTTGAACGTGTTGCTGACTGTCTCTGCCGAGTCCGGCCTGCCCTGCTCGTCTCCCAAACTTACTATTCTCACCGCGAGCCAGCGGCTGCGCCCAGCTGCCCCCGCCCCCTCGCTTCCTGCCGTGTACAGTGTGCCCCAGTGTTTGAACGTGTTGCTGACTGTCTCTGCCGAGTCCGGCCTGCCCTGCTCGTCTCCCAAACTTACTATTCTCACCGCGAGCCAGCGGCTGCGCCCAGCTGCCCCCGCCCCCTCGCTTCCTGCCGTGTACAGTGTGCCCCAGTGTTTGAACGTGTTGCTGACTGTCTCTGCCGAGTCCGGCCTGCCCTGCTCGTCTCCCAAACTTACTATTCTCACCGCGAGCCAGCGGCTGCGCCCAGCTGCCCCCGCCCCCTCGCTTCCTGCCGTGTACAGTGTGCCCCAGTGTTTGAACGTGTTGCTGACTGTCTCTGCCGAGTCCGGCCTGCCCTGCTCGTCTCCCAAACTTACTATTCTCACCGCGAGCCAGCGGCTGCGCCCAGCTGCCCCCGCCCCCTCGCTTCCTGCCGTGTACAGTGTGCCCCAGTGTTTGAACGTGTTGCTGACTGTCTCTGCCGAGTCCGGCCTGCCCTGCTCGTCTCCCAAACTTACTATTCTCACCGCGAGCCAGCGGCTGCGCCCAGCTGCCCCCGCCCCCTCGCTTCCTGCCGTGTACAGTGTGCCCCAGTGTTTGAACGTGTTGCTGACTGTCTCTGCCGAGTCCGGCCTGCCCTGCTCGTCTCCCAAACTTACTATTCTCACCGCGAGCCAGCGGCTGCGCCCAGCTGCCCCCGCCCCCTCGCTTCCTGCCGTGTACAGTGTGCCCCAGTGTTTGAACGTGTTGCTGACTGTCTCTGCCGAGTCCGGCCTGCCCTGCTCGTCTCCCAAACTTACTATTCTCACCGCGAGCCAGCGGCTGCGCCCAGCTGCCCCCGCCCCCTCGCTTCCTGCCGTGTACAGTGTGCCCCAGTGTTTGAACGTGTTGCTGACTGTCTCTGCCGAGTCCGGCCTGCCCTGCTCGTCTCCCAAACTTACTATTCTCACCGCGAGCCAGCGGCTGCGCCCAGCTGCCCCCGCCCCCTCGCTTCCTGCCGTGTACAGTGTGCCCCAGTGTTTGAACGTGTTGCTGACTGTCTCTGCCGAGTCCGGCCTGCCCTGCTCGTCTCCCAAACTTACTATTCTCACCGCGAGCCAGCGGCTGCGCCCAGCTGCCCCCGCCCCCTCGCTTCCTGCCGTGTACAGTGTGCCCCAGTGTTTGAACGTGTTGCTGACTGTCTCTGCCGAGTCCGGCCTGCCCTGCTCGTCTCCCAAACTTACTATTCTCACCGCGAGCCAGCGGCTGCGCCCAGCTGCCCCCGCCCCCTCGCTTCCTGCCGTGTACAGTGTGCCCCAGTGTTTGAACGTGTTGCTGACTGTCTCTGCCGAGTCCGGCCTGCCCTGCTCGTCTCCCAAACTTACTATTCTCACCGCGAGCCAGCGGCTGCGCCCAGCTGCCCCCGCCCCCTCGCTTCCTGCCGTGTACAGTGTGCCCCAGTGTTTGAACGTGTTGCTGACTGTCTCTGCCGAGTCCGGCCTGCCCTGCTCGTCTCCCAAACTTACTATTCTCACCGCGAGCCAGCGGCTGCGCCCAGCTGCCCCCGCCCCCTCGCTTCCTGCCGTGTACAGTGTGCCCCAGTGTTTGAACGTGTTGCTGACTGTCTCTGCCGAGTCCGGCCTGCCCTGCTCGTCTCCCAAACTTACTATTCTCACCGCGAGCCAGCGGCTGCGCCCAGCTGCCCCCGCCCCCTCGCTTCCTGCCGTGTACAGTGTGCCCCAGTGTTTGAACGTGTTGCTGACTGTCTCTGCCGAGTCCGGCCTGCCCTGCTCGTCTCCCAAACTTACTATTCTCACCGCGAGCCAGCGGCTGCGCCCAGCTGCCCCCGCCCCCTCGCTTCCTGCCGTGTACAGTGTGCCCCAGTGTTTGAACGTGTTGCTGACTGTCTCTGCCGAGTCCGGCCTGCCCTGCTCGTCTCCCAAACTTACTATTCTCACCGCGAGCCAGCGGCTGCGCCCAGCTGCCCCCGCCCCCTCGCTTCCTGCCGTGTACAGTGTGCCCCAGTGTTTGAACGTGTTGCTGACTGTCTCTGCCGAGTCCGGCCTGCCCTGCTCGTCTCCCAAACTTACTATTCTCACCGCGAGCCAGCGGCTGCGCCCAGCTGCCCCCGCCCCCTCGCTTCCTGCCGTGTACAGTGTGCCCCAGTGTTTGAACGTGTTGCTGACTGTCTCTGCCGAGTCCGGCCTGCCCTGCTCGTCTCCCAAACTTACTATTCTCACCGCGAGCCAGCGGCTGCGCCCAGCTGCCCCCGCCCCCTCGCTTCCTGCCGTGTACAGTGTGCCCCAGTGTTTGAACGTGTTGCTGACTGTCTCTGCCGAGTCCGGCCTGCCCTGCTCGTCTCCCAAACTTACTATTCTCACCGCGAGCCAGCGGCTGCGCCCAGCTGCCCCCGCCCCCTCGCTTCCTGCCGTGTACAGTGTGCCCCAGTGTTTGAACGTGTTGCTGACTGTCTCTGCCGAGTCCGGCCTGCCCTGCTCGTCTCCCAAACTTACTATTCTCACCGCGAGCCAGCGGCTGCGCCCAGCTGCCCCCGCCCCCTCGCTTCCTGCCGTGTACAGTGTGCCCCAGTGTTTGAACGTGTTGCTGACTGTCTCTGCCGAGTCCGGCCTGCCCTGCTCGTCTCCCAAACTTACTATTCTCACCGCGAGCCAGCGGCTGCGCCCAGCTGCCCCCGCCCCCTCGCTTCCTGCCGTGTACAGTGTGCCCCAGTGTTTGAACGTGTTGCTGACTGTCTCTGCCGAGTCCGGCCTGCCCTGCTCGTCTCCCAAACTTACTATTCTCACCGCGAGCCAGCGGCTGCGCCCAGCTGCCCCCGCCCCCTCGCTTCCTGCCGTGTACAGTGTGCCCCAGTGTTTGAACGTGTTGCTGACTGTCTCTGCCGAGTCCGGCCTGCCCTGCTCGTCTCCCAAACTTACTATTCTCACCGCGAGCCAGCGGCTGCGCCCAGCTGCCCCCGCCCCCTCGCTTCCTGCCGTGTACAGTGTGCCCCAGTGTTTGAACGTGTTGCTGACTGTCTCTGCCGAGTCCGGCCTGCCCTGCTCGTCTCCCAAACTTACTATTCTCACCGCGAGCCAGCGGCTGCGCCCAGCTGCCCCCGCCCCCTCGCTTCCTGCCGTGTACAGTGTGCCCCAGTGTTTGAACGTGTTGCTGACTGTCTCTGCCGAGTCCGGCCTGCCCTGCTCGTCTCCCAAACTTACTATTCTCACCGCGAGCCAGCGGCTGCGCCCAGCTGCCCCCGCCCCCTCGCTTCCTGCCGTGTACAGTGTGCCCCAGTGTTTGAACGTGTTGCTGACTGTCTCTGCCGAGTCCGGCCTGCCCTGCTCGTCTCCCAAACTTACTATTCTCACCGCGAGCCAGCGGCTGCGCCCAGCTGCCCCCGCCCCCTCGCTTCCTGCCGTGTACAGTGTGCCCCAGTGTTTGAACGTGTTGCTGACTGTCTCTGCCGAGTCCGGCCTGCCCTGCTCGTCTCCCAAACTTACTATTCTCACCGCGAGCCAGCGGCTGCGCCCAGCTGCCCCCGCCCCCTCGCTTCCTGCCGTGTACAGTGTGCCCCAGTGTTTGAACGTGTTGCTGACTGTCTCTGCCGAGTCCGGCCTGCCCTGCTCGTCTCCCAAACTTACTATTCTCACCGCGAGCCAGCGGCTGCGCCCAGCTGCCCCCGCCCCCTCGCTTCCTGCCGTGTACAGTGTGCCCCAGTGTTTGAACGTGTTGCTGACTGTCTCTGCCGAGTCCGGCCTGCCCTGCTCGTCTCCCAAACTTACTATTCTCACCGCGAGCCAGCGGCTGCGCCCAGCTGCCCCCGCCCCCTCGCTTCCTGCCGTGTACAGTGTGCCCCAGTGTTTGAACGTGTTGCTGACTGTCTCTGCCGAGTCCGGCCTGCCCTGCTCGTCTCCCAAACTTACTATTCTCACCGCGAGCCAGCGGCTGCGCCCAGCTGCCCCCGCCCCCTCGCTTCCTGCCGTGTACAGTGTGCCCCAGTGTTTGAACGTGTTGCTGACTGTCTCTGCCGAGTCCGGCCTGCCCTGCTCGTCTCCCAAACTTACTATTCTCACCGCGAGCCAGCGGCTGCGCCCAGCTGCCCCCGCCCCCTCGCTTCCTGCCGTGTACAGTGTGCCCCAGTGTTTGAACGTGTTGCTGACTGTCTCTGCCGAGTCCGGCCTGCCCTGCTCGTCTCCCAAACTTACTATTCTCACCGCGAGCCAGCGGCTGCGCCCAGCTGCCCCCGCCCCCTCGCTTCCTGCCGTGTACAGTGTGCCCCAGTGTTTGAACGTGTTGCTGACTGTCTCTGCCGAGTCCGGCCTGCCCTGCTCGTCTCCCAAACTTACTATTCTCACCGCGAGCCAGCGGCTGCGCCCAGCTGCCCCCGCCCCCTCGCTTCCTGCCGTGTACAGTGTGCCCCAGTGTTTGAACGTGTTGCTGACTGTCTCTGCCGAGTCCGGCCTGCCCTGCTCGTCTCCCAAACTTACTATTCTCACCGCGAGCCAGCGGCTGCGCCCAGCTGCCCCCGCCCCCTCGCTTCCTGCCGTGTACAGTGTGCCCCAGTGTTTGAACGTGTTGCTGACTGTCTCTGCCGAGTCCGGCCTGCCCTGCTCGTCTCCCAAACTTACTATTCTCACCGCGAGCCAGCGGCTGCGCCCAGCTGCCCCCGCCCCCTCGCTTCCTGCCGTGTACAGTGTGCCCCAGTGTTTGAACGTGTTGCTGACTGTCTCTGCCGAGTCCGGCCTGCCCTGCTCGTCTCCCAAACTTACTATTCTCACCGCGAGCCAGCGGCTGCGCCCAGCTGCCCCCGCCCCCTCGCTTCCTGCCGTGTACAGTGTGCCCCAGTGTTTGAACGTGTTGCTGACTGTCTCTGCCGAGTCCGGCCTGCCCTGCTCGTCTCCCAAACTTACTATTCTCACCGCGAGCCAGCGGCTGCGCCCAGCTGCCCCCGCCCCCTCGCTTCCTGCCGTGTACAGTGTGCCCCAGTGTTTGAACGTGTTGCTGACTGTCTCTGCCGAGTCCGGCCTGCCCTGCTCGTCTCCCAAACTTACTATTCTCACCGCGAGCCAGCGGCTGCGCCCAGCTGCCCCCGCCCCCTCGCTTCCTGCCGTGTACAGTGTGCCCCAGTGTTTGAACGTGTTGCTGACTGTCTCTGCCGAGTCCGGCCTGCCCTGCTCGTCTCCCAAACTTACTATTCTCACCGCGAGCCAGCGGCTGCGCCCAGCTGCCCCCGCCCCCTCGCTTCCTGCCGTGTACAGTGTGCCCCAGTGTTTGAACGTGTTGCTGACTGTCTCTGCCGAGTCCGGCCTGCCCTGCTCGTCTCCCAAACTTACTATTCTCACCGCGAGCCAGCGGCTGCGCCCAGCTGCCCCCGCCCCCTCGCTTCCTGCCGTGTACAGTGTGCCCCAGTGTTTGAACGTGTTGCTGACTGTCTCTGCCGAGTCCGGCCTGCCCTGCTCGTCTCCCAAACTTACTATTCTCACCGCGAGCCAGCGGCTGCGCCCAGCTGCCCCCGCCCCCTCGCTTCCTGCCGTGTACAGTGTGCCCCAGTGTTTGAACGTGTTGCTGACTGTCTCTGCCGAGTCCGGCCTGCCCTGCTCGTCTCCCAAACTTACTATTCTCACCGCGAGCCAGCGGCTGCGCCCAGCTGCCCCCGCCCCCTCGCTTCCTGCCGTGTACAGTGTGCCCCAGTGTTTGAACGTGTTGCTGACTGTCTCTGCCGAGTCCGGCCTGCCCTGCTCGTCTCCCAAACTTACTATTCTCACCGCGAGCCAGCGGCTGCGCCCAGCTGCCCCCGCCCCCTCGCTTCCTGCCGTGTACAGTGTGCCCCAGTGTTTGAACGTGTTGCTGACTGTCTCTGCCGAGTCCGGCCTGCCCTGCTCGTCTCCCAAACTTACTATTCTCACCGCGAGCCAGCGGCTGCGCCCAGCTGCCCCCGCCCCCTCGCTTCCTGCCGTGTACAGTGTGCCCCAGTGTTTGAACGTGTTGCTGACTGTCTCTGCCGAGTCCGGCCTGCCCTGCTCGTCTCCCAAACTTACTATTCTCACCGCGAGCCAGCGGCTGCGCCCAGCTGCCCCCGCCCCCTCGCTTCCTGCCGTGTACAGTGTGCCCCAGTGTTTGAACGTGTTGCTGACTGTCTCTGCCGAGTCCGGCCTGCCCTGCTCGTCTCCCAAACTTACTATTCTCACCGCGAGCCAGCGGCTGCGCCCAGCTGCCCCCGCCCCCTCGCTTCCTGCCGTGTACAGTGTGCCCCAGTGTTTGAACGTGTTGCTGACTGTCTCTGCCGAGTCCGGCCTGCCCTGCTCGTCTCCCAAACTTACTATTCTCACCGCGAGCCAGCGGCTGCGCCCAGCTGCCCCCGCCCCCTCGCTTCCTGCCGTGTACAGTGTGCCCCAGTGTTTGAACGTGTTGCTGACTGTCTCTGCCGAGTCCGGCCTGCCCTGCTCGTCTCCCAAACTTACTATTCTCACCGCGAGCCAGCGGCTGCGCCCAGCTGCCCCCGCCCCCTCGCTTCCTGCCGTGTACAGTGTGCCCCAGTGTTTGAACGTGTTGCTGACTGTCTCTGCCGAGTCCGGCCTGCCCTGCTCGTCTCCCAAACTTACTATTCTCACCGCGAGCCAGCGGCTGCGCCCAGCTGCCCCCGCCCCCTCGCTTCCTGCCGTGTACAGTGTGCCCCAGTGTTTGAACGTGTTGCTGACTGTCTCTGCCGAGTCCGGCCTGCCCTGCTCGTCTCCCAAACTTACTATTCTCACCGCGAGCCAGCGGCTGCGCCCAGCTGCCCCCGCCCCCTCGCTTCCTGCCGTGTACAGTGTGCCCCAGTGTTTGAACGTGTTGCTGACTGTCTCTGCCGAGTCCGGCCTGCCCTGCTCGTCTCCCAAACTTACTATTCTCACCGCGAGCCAGCGGCTGCGCCCAGCTGCCCCCGCCCCCTCGCTTCCTGCCGTGTACAGTGTGCCCCAGTGTTTGAACGTGTTGCTGACTGTCTCTGCCGAGTCCGGCCTGCCCTGCTCGTCTCCCAAACTTACTATTCTCACCGCGAGCCAGCGGCTGCGCCCAGCTGCCCCCGCCCCCTCGCTTCCTGCCGTGTACAGTGTGCCCCAGTGTTTGAACGTGTTGCTGACTGTCTCTGCCGAGTCCGGCCTGCCCTGCTCGTCTCCCAAACTTACTATTCTCACCGCGAGCCAGCGGCTGCGCCCAGCTGCCCCCGCCCCCTCGCTTCCTGCCGTGTACAGTGTGCCCCAGTGTTTGAACGTGTTGCTGACTGTCTCTGCCGAGTCCGGCCTGCCCTGCTCGTCTCCCAAACTTACTATTCTCACCGCGAGCCAGCGGCTGCGCCCAGCTGCCCCCGCCCCCTCGCTTCCTGCCGTGTACAGTGTGCCCCAGTGTTTGAACGTGTTGCTGACTGTCTCTGCCGAGTCCGGCCTGCCCTGCTCGTCTCCCAAACTTACTATTCTCACCGCGAGCCAGCGGCTGCGCCCAGCTGCCCCCGCCCCCTCGCTTCCTGCCGTGTACAGTGTGCCCCAGTGTTTGAACGTGTTGCTGACTGTCTCTGCCGAGTCCGGCCTGCCCTGCTCGTCTCCCAAACTTACTATTCTCACCGCGAGCCAGCGGCTGCGCCCAGCTGCCCCCGCCCCCTCGCTTCCTGCCGTGTACAGTGTGCCCCAGTGTTTGAACGTGTTGCTGACTGTCTCTGCCGAGTCCGGCCTGCCCTGCTCGTCTCCCAAACTTACTATTCTCACCGCGAGCCAGCGGCTGCGCCCAGCTGCCCCCGCCCCCTCGCTTCCTGCCGTGTACAGTGTGCCCCAGTGTTTGAACGTGTTGCTGACTGTCTCTGCCGAGTCCGGCCTGCCCTGCTCGTCTCCCAAACTTACTATTCTCACCGCGAGCCAGCGGCTGCGCCCAGCTGCCCCCGCCCCCTCGCTTCCTGCCGTGTACAGTGTGCCCCAGTGTTTGAACGTGTTGCTGACTGTCTCTGCCGAGTCCGGCCTGCCCTGCTCGTCTCCCAAACTTACTATTCTCACCGCGAGCCAGCGGCTGCGCCCAGCTGCCCCCGCCCCCTCGCTTCCTGCCGTGTACAGTGTGCCCCAGTGTTTGAACGTGTTGCTGACTGTCTCTGCCGAGTCCGGCCTGCCCTGCTCGTCTCCCAAACTTACTATTCTCACCGCGAGCCAGCGGCTGCGCCCAGCTGCCCCCGCCCCCTCGCTTCCTGCCGTGTACAGTGTGCCCCAGTGTTTGAACGTGTTGCTGACTGTCTCTGCCGAGTCCGGCCTGCCCTGCTCGTCTCCCAAACTTACTATTCTCACCGCGAGCCAGCGGCTGCGCCCAGCTGCCCCCGCCCCCTCGCTTCCTGCCGTGTACAGTGTGCCCCAGTGTTTGAACGTGTTGCTGACTGTCTCTGCCGAGTCCGGCCTGCCCTGCTCGTCTCCCAAACTTACTATTCTCACCGCGAGCCAGCGGCTGCGCCCAGCTGCCCCCGCCCCCTCGCTTCCTGCCGTGTACAGTGTGCCCCAGTGTTTGAACGTGTTGCTGACTGTCTCTGCCGAGTCCGGCCTGCCCTGCTCGTCTCCCAAACTTACTATTCTCACCGCGAGCCAGCGGCTGCGCCCAGCTGCCCCCGCCCCCTCGCTTCCTGCCGTGTACAGTGTGCCCCAGTGTTTGAACGTGTTGCTGACTGTCTCTGCCGAGTCCGGCCTGCCCTGCTCGTCTCCCAAACTTACTATTCTCACCGCGAGCCAGCGGCTGCGCCCAGCTGCCCCCGCCCCCTCGCTTCCTGCCGTGTACAGTGTGCCCCAGTGTTTGAACGTGTTGCTGACTGTCTCTGCCGAGTCCGGCCTGCCCTGCTCGTCTCCCAAACTTACTATTCTCACCGCGAGCCAGCGGCTGCGCCCAGCTGCCCCCGCCCCCTCGCTTCCTGCCGTGTACAGTGTGCCCCAGTGTTTGAACGTGTTGCTGACTGTCTCTGCCGAGTCCGGCCTGCCCTGCTCGTCTCCCAAACTTACTATTCTCACCGCGAGCCAGCGGCTGCGCCCAGCTGCCCCCGCCCCCTCGCTTCCTGCCGTGTACAGTGTGCCCCAGTGTTTGAACGTGTTGCTGACTGTCTCTGCCGAGTCCGGCCTGCCCTGCTCGTCTCCCAAACTTACTATTCTCACCGCGAGCCAGCGGCTGCGCCCAGCTGCCCCCGCCCCCTCGCTTCCTGCCGTGTACAGTGTGCCCCAGTGTTTGAACGTGTTGCTGACTGTCTCTGCCGAGTCCGGCCTGCCCTGCTCGTCTCCCAAACTTACTATTCTCACCGCGAGCCAGCGGCTGCGCCCAGCTGCCCCCGCCCCCTCGCTTCCTGCCGTGTACAGTGTGCCCCAGTGTTTGAACGTGTTGCTGACTGTCTCTGCCGAGTCCGGCCTGCCCTGCTCGTCTCCCAAACTTACTATTCTCACCGCGAGCCAGCGGCTGCGCCCAGCTGCCCCCGCCCCCTCGCTTCCTGCCGTGTACAGTGTGCCCCAGTGTTTGAACGTGTTGCTGACTGTCTCTGCCGAGTCCGGCCTGCCCTGCTCGTCTCCCAAACTTACTATTCTCACCGCGAGCCAGCGGCTGCGCCCAGCTGCCCCCGCCCCCTCGCTTCCTGCCGTGTACAGTGTGCCCCAGTGTTTGAACGTGTTGCTGACTGTCTCTGCCGAGTCCGGCCTGCCCTGCTCGTCTCCCAAACTTACTATTCTCACCGCGAGCCAGCGGCTGCGCCCAGCTGCCCCCGCCCCCTCGCTTCCTGCCGTGTACAGTGTGCCCCAGTGTTTGAACGTGTTGCTGACTGTCTCTGCCGAGTCCGGCCTGCCCTGCTCGTCTCCCAAACTTACTATTCTCACCGCGAGCCAGCGGCTGCGCCCAGCTGCCCCCGCCCCCTCGCTTCCTGCCGTGTACAGTGTGCCCCAGTGTTTGAACGTGTTGCTGACTGTCTCTGCCGAGTCCGGCCTGCCCTGCTCGTCTCCCAAACTTACTATTCTCACCGCGAGCCAGCGGCTGCGCCCAGCTGCCCCCGCCCCCTCGCTTCCTGCCGTGTACAGTGTGCCCCAGTGTTTGAACGTGTTGCTGACTGTCTCTGCCGAGTCCGGCCTGCCCTGCTCGTCTCCCAAACTTACTATTCTCACCGCGAGCCAGCGGCTGCGCCCAGCTGCCCCCGCCCCCTCGCTTCCTGCCGTGTACAGTGTGCCCCAGTGTTTGAACGTGTTGCTGACTGTCTCTGCCGAGTCCGGCCTGCCCTGCTCGTCTCCCAAACTTACTATTCTCACCGCGAGCCAGCGGCTGCGCCCAGCTGCCCCCGCCCCCTCGCTTCCTGCCGTGTACAGTGTGCCCCAGTGTTTGAACGTGTTGCTGACTGTCTCTGCCGAGTCCGGCCTGCCCTGCTCGTCTCCCAAACTTACTATTCTCACCGCGAGCCAGCGGCTGCGCCCAGCTGCCCCCGCCCCCTCGCTTCCTGCCGTGTACAGTGTGCCCCAGTGTTTGAACGTGTTGCTGACTGTCTCTGCCGAGTCCGGCCTGCCCTGCTCGTCTCCCAAACTTACTATTCTCACCGCGAGCCAGCGGCTGCGCCCAGCTGCCCCCGCCCCCTCGCTTCCTGCCGTGTACAGTGTGCCCCAGTGTTTGAACGTGTTGCTGACTGTCTCTGCCGAGTCCGGCCTGCCCTGCTCGTCTCCCAAACTTACTATTCTCACCGCGAGCCAGCGGCTGCGCCCAGCTGCCCCCGCCCCCTCGCTTCCTGCCGTGTACAGTGTGCCCCAGTGTTTGAACGTGTTGCTGACTGTCTCTGCCGAGTCCGGCCTGCCCTGCTCGTCTCCCAAACTTACTATTCTCACCGCGAGCCAGCGGCTGCGCCCAGCTGCCCCCGCCCCCTCGCTTCCTGCCGTGTACAGTGTGCCCCAGTGTTTGAACGTGTTGCTGACTGTCTCTGCCGAGTCCGGCCTGCCCTGCTCGTCTCCCAAACTTACTATTCTCACCGCGAGCCAGCGGCTGCGCCCAGCTGCCCCCGCCCCCTCGCTTCCTGCCGTGTACAGTGTGCCCCAGTGTTTGAACGTGTTGCTGACTGTCTCTGCCGAGTCCGGCCTGCCCTGCTCGTCTCCCAAACTTACTATTCTCACCGCGAGCCAGCGGCTGCGCCCAGCTGCCCCCGCCCCCTCGCTTCCTGCCGTGTACAGTGTGCCCCAGTGTTTGAACGTGTTGCTGACTGTCTCTGCCGAGTCCGGCCTGCCCTGCTCGTCTCCCAAACTTACTATTCTCACCGCGAGCCAGCGGCTGCGCCCAGCTGCCCCCGCCCCCTCGCTTCCTGCCGTGTACAGTGTGCCCCAGTGTTTGAACGTGTTGCTGACTGTCTCTGCCGAGTCCGGCCTGCCCTGCTCGTCTCCCAAACTTACTATTCTCACCGCGAGCCAGCGGCTGCGCCCAGCTGCCCCCGCCCCCTCGCTTCCTGCCGTGTACAGTGTGCCCCAGTGTTTGAACGTGTTGCTGACTGTCTCTGCCGAGTCCGGCCTGCCCTGCTCGTCTCCCAAACTTACTATTCTCACCGCGAGCCAGCGGCTGCGCCCAGCTGCCCCCGCCCCCTCGCTTCCTGCCGTGTACAGTGTGCCCCAGTGTTTGAACGTGTTGCTGACTGTCTCTGCCGAGTCCGGCCTGCCCTGCTCGTCTCCCAAACTTACTATTCTCACCGCGAGCCAGCGGCTGCGCCCAGCTGCCCCCGCCCCCTCGCTTCCTGCCGTGTACAGTGTGCCCCAGTGTTTGAACGTGTTGCTGACTGTCTCTGCCGAGTCCGGCCTGCCCTGCTCGTCTCCCAAACTTACTATTCTCACCGCGAGCCAGCGGCTGCGCCCAGCTGCCCCCGCCCCCTCGCTTCCTGCCGTGTACAGTGTGCCCCAGTGTTTGAACGTGTTGCTGACTGTCTCTGCCGAGTCCGGCCTGCCCTGCTCGTCTCCCAAACTTACTATTCTCACCGCGAGCCAGCGGCTGCGCCCAGCTGCCCCCGCCCCCTCGCTTCCTGCCGTGTACAGTGTGCCCCAGTGTTTGAACGTGTTGCTGACTGTCTCTGCCGAGTCCGGCCTGCCCTGCTCGTCTCCCAAACTTACTATTCTCACCGCGAGCCAGCGGCTGCGCCCAGCTGCCCCCGCCCCCTCGCTTCCTGCCGTGTACAGTGTGCCCCAGTGTTTGAACGTGTTGCTGACTGTCTCTGCCGAGTCCGGCCTGCCCTGCTCGTCTCCCAAACTTACTATTCTCACCGCGAGCCAGCGGCTGCGCCCAGCTGCCCCCGCCCCCTCGCTTCCTGCCGTGTACAGTGTGCCCCAGTGTTTGAACGTGTTGCTGACTGTCTCTGCCGAGTCCGGCCTGCCCTGCTCGTCTCCCAAACTTACTATTCTCACCGCGAGCCAGCGGCTGCGCCCAGCTGCCCCCGCCCCCTCGCTTCCTGCCGTGTACAGTGTGCCCCAGTGTTTGAACGTGTTGCTGACTGTCTCTGCCGAGTCCGGCCTGCCCTGCTCGTCTCCCAAACTTACTATTCTCACCGCGAGCCAGCGGCTGCGCCCAGCTGCCCCCGCCCCCTCGCTTCCTGCCGTGTACAGTGTGCCCCAGTGTTTGAACGTGTTGCTGACTGTCTCTGCCGAGTCCGGCCTGCCCTGCTCGTCTCCCAAACTTACTATTCTCACCGCGAGCCAGCGGCTGCGCCCAGCTGCCCCCGCCCCCTCGCTTCCTGCCGTGTACAGTGTGCCCCAGTGTTTGAACGTGTTGCTGACTGTCTCTGCCGAGTCCGGCCTGCCCTGCTCGTCTCCCAAACTTACTATTCTCACCGCGAGCCAGCGGCTGCGCCCAGCTGCCCCCGCCCCCTCGCTTCCTGCCGTGTACAGTGTGCCCCAGTGTTTGAACGTGTTGCTGACTGTCTCTGCCGAGTCCGGCCTGCCCTGCTCGTCTCCCAAACTTACTATTCTCACCGCGAGCCAGCGGCTGCGCCCAGCTGCCCCCGCCCCCTCGCTTCCTGCCGTGTACAGTGTGCCCCAGTGTTTGAACGTGTTGCTGACTGTCTCTGCCGAGTCCGGCCTGCCCTGCTCGTCTCCCAAACTTACTATTCTCACCGCGAGCCAGCGGCTGCGCCCAGCTGCCCCCGCCCCCTCGCTTCCTGCCGTGTACAGTGTGCCCCAGTGTTTGAACGTGTTGCTGACTGTCTCTGCCGAGTCCGGCCTGCCCTGCTCGTCTCCCAAACTTACTATTCTCACCGCGAGCCAGCGGCTGCGCCCAGCTGCCCCCGCCCCCTCGCTTCCTGCCGTGTACAGTGTGCCCCAGTGTTTGAACGTGTTGCTGACTGTCTCTGCCGAGTCCGGCCTGCCCTGCTCGTCTCCCAAACTTACTATTCTCACCGCGAGCCAGCGGCTGCGCCCAGCTGCCCCCGCCCCCTCGCTTCCTGCCGTGTACAGTGTGCCCCAGTGTTTGAACGTGTTGCTGACTGTCTCTGCCGAGTCCGGCCTGCCCTGCTCGTCTCCCAAACTTACTATTCTCACCGCGAGCCAGCGGCTGCGCCCAGCTGCCCCCGCCCCCTCGCTTCCTGCCGTGTACAGTGTGCCCCAGTGTTTGAACGTGTTGCTGACTGTCTCTGCCGAGTCCGGCCTGCCCTGCTCGTCTCCCAAACTTACTATTCTCACCGCGAGCCAGCGGCTGCGCCCAGCTGCCCCCGCCCCCTCGCTTCCTGCCGTGTACAGTGTGCCCCAGTGTTTGAACGTGTTGCTGACTGTCTCTGCCGAGTCCGGCCTGCCCTGCTCGTCTCCCAAACTTACTATTCTCACCGCGAGCCAGCGGCTGCGCCCAGCTGCCCCCGCCCCCTCGCTTCCTGCCGTGTACAGTGTGCCCCAGTGTTTGAACGTGTTGCTGACTGTCTCTGCCGAGTCCGGCCTGCCCTGCTCGTCTCCCAAACTTACTATTCTCACCGCGAGCCAGCGGCTGCGCCCAGCTGCCCCCGCCCCCTCGCTTCCTGCCGTGTACAGTGTGCCCCAGTGTTTGAACGTGTTGCTGACTGTCTCTGCCGAGTCCGGCCTGCCCTGCTCGTCTCCCAAACTTACTATTCTCACCGCGAGCCAGCGGCTGCGCCCAGCTGCCCCCGCCCCCTCGCTTCCTGCCGTGTACAGTGTGCCCCAGTGTTTGAACGTGTTGCTGACTGTCTCTGCCGAGTCCGGCCTGCCCTGCTCGTCTCCCAAACTTACTATTCTCACCGCGAGCCAGCGGCTGCGCCCAGCTGCCCCCGCCCCCTCGCTTCCTGCCGTGTACAGTGTGCCCCAGTGTTTGAACGTGTTGCTGACTGTCTCTGCCGAGTCCGGCCTGCCCTGCTCGTCTCCCAAACTTACTATTCTCACCGCGAGCCAGCGGCTGCGCCCAGCTGCCCCCGCCCCCTCGCTTCCTGCCGTGTACAGTGTGCCCCAGTGTTTGAACGTGTTGCTGACTGTCTCTGCCGAGTCCGGCCTGCCCTGCTCGTCTCCCAAACTTACTATTCTCACCGCGAGCCAGCGGCTGCGCCCAGCTGCCCCCGCCCCCTCGCTTCCTGCCGTGTACAGTGTGCCCCAGTGTTTGAACGTGTTGCTGACTGTCTCTGCCGAGTCCGGCCTGCCCTGCTCGTCTCCCAAACTTACTATTCTCACCGCGAGCCAGCGGCTGCGCCCAGCTGCCCCCGCCCCCTCGCTTCCTGCCGTGTACAGTGTGCCCCAGTGTTTGAACGTGTTGCTGACTGTCTCTGCCGAGTCCGGCCTGCCCTGCTCGTCTCCCAAACTTACTATTCTCACCGCGAGCCAGCGGCTGCGCCCAGCTGCCCCCGCCCCCTCGCTTCCTGCCGTGTACAGTGTGCCCCAGTGTTTGAACGTGTTGCTGACTGTCTCTGCCGAGTCCGGCCTGCCCTGCTCGTCTCCCAAACTTACTATTCTCACCGCGAGCCAGCGGCTGCGCCCAGCTGCCCCCGCCCCCTCGCTTCCTGCCGTGTACAGTGTGCCCCAGTGTTTGAACGTGTTGCTGACTGTCTCTGCCGAGTCCGGCCTGCCCTGCTCGTCTCCCAAACTTACTATTCTCACCGCGAGCCAGCGGCTGCGCCCAGCTGCCCCCGCCCCCTCGCTTCCTGCCGTGTACAGTGTGCCCCAGTGTTTGAACGTGTTGCTGACTGTCTCTGCCGAGTCCGGCCTGCCCTGCTCGTCTCCCAAACTTACTATTCTCACCGCGAGCCAGCGGCTGCGCCCAGCTGCCCCCGCCCCCTCGCTTCCTGCCGTGTACAGTGTGCCCCAGTGTTTGAACGTGTTGCTGACTGTCTCTGCCGAGTCCGGCCTGCCCTGCTCGTCTCCCAAACTTACTATTCTCACCGCGAGCCAGCGGCTGCGCCCAGCTGCCCCCGCCCCCTCGCTTCCTGCCGTGTACAGTGTGCCCCAGTGTTTGAACGTGTTGCTGACTGTCTCTGCCGAGTCCGGCCTGCCCTGCTCGTCTCCCAAACTTACTATTCTCACCGCGAGCCAGCGGCTGCGCCCAGCTGCCCCCGCCCCCTCGCTTCCTGCCGTGTACAGTGTGCCCCAGTGTTTGAACGTGTTGCTGACTGTCTCTGCCGAGTCCGGCCTGCCCTGCTCGTCTCCCAAACTTACTATTCTCACCGCGAGCCAGCGGCTGCGCCCAGCTGCCCCCGCCCCCTCGCTTCCTGCCGTGTACAGTGTGCCCCAGTGTTTGAACGTGTTGCTGACTGTCTCTGCCGAGTCCGGCCTGCCCTGCTCGTCTCCCAAACTTACTATTCTCACCGCGAGCCAGCGGCTGCGCCCAGCTGCCCCCGCCCCCTCGCTTCCTGCCGTGTACAGTGTGCCCCAGTGTTTGAACGTGTTGCTGACTGTCTCTGCCGAGTCCGGCCTGCCCTGCTCGTCTCCCAAACTTACTATTCTCACCGCGAGCCAGCGGCTGCGCCCAGCTGCCCCCGCCCCCTCGCTTCCTGCCGTGTACAGTGTGCCCCAGTGTTTGAACGTGTTGCTGACTGTCTCTGCCGAGTCCGGCCTGCCCTGCTCGTCTCCCAAACTTACTATTCTCACCGCGAGCCAGCGGCTGCGCCCAGCTGCCCCCGCCCCCTCGCTTCCTGCCGTGTACAGTGTGCCCCAGTGTTTGAACGTGTTGCTGACTGTCTCTGCCGAGTCCGGCCTGCCCTGCTCGTCTCCCAAACTTACTATTCTCACCGCGAGCCAGCGGCTGCGCCCAGCTGCCCCCGCCCCCTCGCTTCCTGCCGTGTACAGTGTGCCCCAGTGTTTGAACGTGTTGCTGACTGTCTCTGCCGAGTCCGGCCTGCCCTGCTCGTCTCCCAAACTTACTATTCTCACCGCGAGCCAGCGGCTGCGCCCAGCTGCCCCCGCCCCCTCGCTTCCTGCCGTGTACAGTGTGCCCCAGTGTTTGAACGTGTTGCTGACTGTCTCTGCCGAGTCCGGCCTGCCCTGCTCGTCTCCCAAACTTACTATTCTCACCGCGAGCCAGCGGCTGCGCCCAGCTGCCCCCGCCCCCTCGCTTCCTGCCGTGTACAGTGTGCCCCAGTGTTTGAACGTGTTGCTGACTGTCTCTGCCGAGTCCGGCCTGCCCTGCTCGTCTCCCAAACTTACTATTCTCACCGCGAGCCAGCGGCTGCGCCCAGCTGCCCCCGCCCCCTCGCTTCCTGCCGTGTACAGTGTGCCCCAGTGTTTGAACGTGTTGCTGACTGTCTCTGCCGAGTCCGGCCTGCCCTGCTCGTCTCCCAAACTTACTATTCTCACCGCGAGCCAGCGGCTGCGCCCAGCTGCCCCCGCCCCCTCGCTTCCTGCCGTGTACAGTGTGCCCCAGTGTTTGAACGTGTTGCTGACTGTCTCTGCCGAGTCCGGCCTGCCCTGCTCGTCTCCCAAACTTACTATTCTCACCGCGAGCCAGCGGCTGCGCCCAGCTGCCCCCGCCCCCTCGCTTCCTGCCGTGTACAGTGTGCCCCAGTGTTTGAACGTGTTGCTGACTGTCTCTGCCGAGTCCGGCCTGCCCTGCTCGTCTCCCAAACTTACTATTCTCACCGCGAGCCAGCGGCTGCGCCCAGCTGCCCCCGCCCCCTCGCTTCCTGCCGTGTACAGTGTGCCCCAGTGTTTGAACGTGTTGCTGACTGTCTCTGCCGAGTCCGGCCTGCCCTGCTCGTCTCCCAAACTTACTATTCTCACCGCGAGCCAGCGGCTGCGCCCAGCTGCCCCCGCCCCCTCGCTTCCTGCCGTGTACAGTGTGCCCCAGTGTTTGAACGTGTTGCTGACTGTCTCTGCCGAGTCCGGCCTGCCCTGCTCGTCTCCCAAACTTACTATTCTCACCGCGAGCCAGCGGCTGCGCCCAGCTGCCCCCGCCCCCTCGCTTCCTGCCGTGTACAGTGTGCCCCAGTGTTTGAACGTGTTGCTGACTGTCTCTGCCGAGTCCGGCCTGCCCTGCTCGTCTCCCAAACTTACTATTCTCACCGCGAGCCAGCGGCTGCGCCCAGCTGCCCCCGCCCCCTCGCTTCCTGCCGTGTACAGTGTGCCCCAGTGTTTGAACGTGTTGCTGACTGTCTCTGCCGAGTCCGGCCTGCCCTGCTCGTCTCCCAAACTTACTATTCTCACCGCGAGCCAGCGGCTGCGCCCAGCTGCCCCCGCCCCCTCGCTTCCTGCCGTGTACAGTGTGCCCCAGTGTTTGAACGTGTTGCTGACTGTCTCTGCCGAGTCCGGCCTGCCCTGCTCGTCTCCCAAACTTACTATTCTCACCGCGAGCCAGCGGCTGCGCCCAGCTGCCCCCGCCCCCTCGCTTCCTGCCGTGTACAGTGTGCCCCAGTGTTTGAACGTGTTGCTGACTGTCTCTGCCGAGTCCGGCCTGCCCTGCTCGTCTCCCAAACTTACTATTCTCACCGCGAGCCAGCGGCTGCGCCCAGCTGCCCCCGCCCCCTCGCTTCCTGCCGTGTACAGTGTGCCCCAGTGTTTGAACGTGTTGCTGACTGTCTCTGCCGAGTCCGGCCTGCCCTGCTCGTCTCCCAAACTTACTATTCTCACCGCGAGCCAGCGGCTGCGCCCAGCTGCCCCCGCCCCCTCGCTTCCTGCCGTGTACAGTGTGCCCCAGTGTTTGAACGTGTTGCTGACTGTCTCTGCCGAGTCCGGCCTGCCCTGCTCGTCTCCCAAACTTACTATTCTCACCGCGAGCCAGCGGCTGCGCCCAGCTGCCCCCGCCCCCTCGCTTCCTGCCGTGTACAGTGTGCCCCAGTGTTTGAACGTGTTGCTGACTGTCTCTGCCGAGTCCGGCCTGCCCTGCTCGTCTCCCAAACTTACTATTCTCACCGCGAGCCAGCGGCTGCGCCCAGCTGCCCCCGCCCCCTCGCTTCCTGCCGTGTACAGTGTGCCCCAGTGTTTGAACGTGTTGCTGACTGTCTCTGCCGAGTCCGGCCTGCCCTGCTCGTCTCCCAAACTTACTATTCTCACCGCGAGCCAGCGGCTGCGCCCAGCTGCCCCCGCCCCCTCGCTTCCTGCCGTGTACAGTGTGCCCCAGTGTTTGAACGTGTTGCTGACTGTCTCTGCCGAGTCCGGCCTGCCCTGCTCGTCTCCCAAACTTACTATTCTCACCGCGAGCCAGCGGCTGCGCCCAGCTGCCCCCGCCCCCTCGCTTCCTGCCGTGTACAGTGTGCCCCAGTGTTTGAACGTGTTGCTGACTGTCTCTGCCGAGTCCGGCCTGCCCTGCTCGTCTCCCAAACTTACTATTCTCACCGCGAGCCAGCGGCTGCGCCCAGCTGCCCCCGCCCCCTCGCTTCCTGCCGTGTACAGTGTGCCCCAGTGTTTGAACGTGTTGCTGACTGTCTCTGCCGAGTCCGGCCTGCCCTGCTCGTCTCCCAAACTTACTATTCTCACCGCGAGCCAGCGGCTGCGCCCAGCTGCCCCCGCCCCCTCGCTTCCTGCCGTGTACAGTGTGCCCCAGTGTTTGAACGTGTTGCTGACTGTCTCTGCCGAGTCCGGCCTGCCCTGCTCGTCTCCCAAACTTACTATTCTCACCGCGAGCCAGCGGCTGCGCCCAGCTGCCCCCGCCCCCTCGCTTCCTGCCGTGTACAGTGTGCCCCAGTGTTTGAACGTGTTGCTGACTGTCTCTGCCGAGTCCGGCCTGCCCTGCTCGTCTCCCAAACTTACTATTCTCACCGCGAGCCAGCGGCTGCGCCCAGCTGCCCCCGCCCCCTCGCTTCCTGCCGTGTACAGTGTGCCCCAGTGTTTGAACGTGTTGCTGACTGTCTCTGCCGAGTCCGGCCTGCCCTGCTCGTCTCCCAAACTTACTATTCTCACCGCGAGCCAGCGGCTGCGCCCAGCTGCCCCCGCCCCCTCGCTTCCTGCCGTGTACAGTGTGCCCCAGTGTTTGAACGTGTTGCTGACTGTCTCTGCCGAGTCCGGCCTGCCCTGCTCGTCTCCCAAACTTACTATTCTCACCGCGAGCCAGCGGCTGCGCCCAGCTGCCCCCGCCCCCTCGCTTCCTGCCGTGTACAGTGTGCCCCAGTGTTTGAACGTGTTGCTGACTGTCTCTGCCGAGTCCGGCCTGCCCTGCTCGTCTCCCAAACTTACTATTCTCACCGCGAGCCAGCGGCTGCGCCCAGCTGCCCCCGCCCCCTCGCTTCCTGCCGTGTACAGTGTGCCCCAGTGTTTGAACGTGTTGCTGACTGTCTCTGCCGAGTCCGGCCTGCCCTGCTCGTCTCCCAAACTTACTATTCTCACCGCGAGCCAGCGGCTGCGCCCAGCTGCCCCCGCCCCCTCGCTTCCTGCCGTGTACAGTGTGCCCCAGTGTTTGAACGTGTTGCTGACTGTCTCTGCCGAGTCCGGCCTGCCCTGCTCGTCTCCCAAACTTACTATTCTCACCGCGAGCCAGCGGCTGCGCCCAGCTGCCCCCGCCCCCTCGCTTCCTGCCGTGTACAGTGTGCCCCAGTGTTTGAACGTGTTGCTGACTGTCTCTGCCGAGTCCGGCCTGCCCTGCTCGTCTCCCAAACTTACTATTCTCACCGCGAGCCAGCGGCTGCGCCCAGCTGCCCCCGCCCCCTCGCTTCCTGCCGTGTACAGTGTGCCCCAGTGTTTGAACGTGTTGCTGACTGTCTCTGCCGAGTCCGGCCTGCCCTGCTCGTCTCCCAAACTTACTATTCTCACCGCGAGCCAGCGGCTGCGCCCAGCTGCCCCCGCCCCCTCGCTTCCTGCCGTGTACAGTGTGCCCCAGTGTTTGAACGTGTTGCTGACTGTCTCTGCCGAGTCCGGCCTGCCCTGCTCGTCTCCCAAACTTACTATTCTCACCGCGAGCCAGCGGCTGCGCCCAGCTGCCCCCCCCCCTCGCTTCCTGCCGTGTACAGTGTGCCCCAGTGTTTGAACGTGTTGCTGACTGTCTCTGCCGAGTCCGGCCTGCCCTGCTCGTCTCCCAAACTTACTATTCTCACCGCGAGCCAGCGGCTGCGCCCAGCTGCCCCCGCCCCCTCGCTTCCTGCCGTGTACAGTGTGCCCCAGTGTTTGAACGTGTTGCTGACTGTCTCTGCCGAGTCCGGCCTGCCCTGCTCGTCTCCCAAACTTACTATTCTCACCGCGAGCCAGCGGCTGCGCCCAGCTGCCCCCGCCCCCTCGCTTCCTGCCGTGTACAGTGTGCCCCAGTGTTTGAACGTGTTGCTGACTGTCTCTGCCGAGTCCGGCCTGCCCTGCTCGTCTCCCAAACTTACTATTCTCACCGCGAGCCAGCGGCTGCGCCCAGCTGCCCCCGCCCCCTCGCTTCCTGCCGTGTACAGTGTGCCCCAGTGTTTGAACGTGTTGCTGACTGTCTCTGCCGAGTCCGGCCTGCCCTGCTCGTCTCCCAAACTTACTATTCTCACCGCGAGCCAGCGGCTGC
>JAFELL010001938.1:0-30063 GCA_019059645.1 Caranx melampygus
CAGAGCGAGAGAGCCAGCCACCCGTTCAAACACTGGGGCACACTGTACAGAGCAGGAATCAGGGGGGCGGGGGCAGCTGGCCGCAGCCGCTGGCTCGCGGTAAGAAAAGTAATTTTCAAAGCCACGCTGACCAGGCCGGCCATCACGGAGAGAGCCAGCACACCGTTCAAACACTGGGGCACATGTACAGAGCAGGAATCAGGGGGGCGGGGGCAGCTGGCCGCAGCCGCTGGCTCGCGGTAAGAAAAGTAATTTTAAAGCCACGCCACGATGGCCGGCCACAGAGCGAGAGCCAGCCACCCGTTCAAACACTGGGGCACACTGTACAGAGCAGGAATCAGGGGGGCGGGGGCAGCTGGCCGCAGCCGCTGGCTCGCGGTAAGAAAAGTAATTTTCAAAGCCACGCTGACCAGTCCGCCATCACGGAGAGCGGAGCCAGCCACCCGTTCAAACACTGGGGCACACTGTACAGAGCAGGAATCAGGGGGCGGGGGCAGCTGGCCGCAGCCGCTGGCTCGCGGTAAGAAAAGTAATTTTCAAAGCCACGCCCGATGGCCAGGCCACAGAGCGAGAGCCAGCCACCCGTTCAAACACTGGGGCACACTGTACAGAGCAGGAATCAGGGGGGCGGGGGCAGCTGGCCGCAGCCGCTGGCTCGCGGTAAGAAAAGTAATTTTCAAAGCCACGCTGACCAGGCCGGCCATCACGGAGAGAGCCAGCCACCCGTTCAAAACACTGGGGCACACTGTACAGAGCAGGAATCAGGGGGGCGGGGGCAGCTGGCGCAGCAGCTGGCTCGCGGTAAGAAAAGTAATTTTCAAAGCCACGCTGACCAGGCCGGCCATCACGGAGAGAGCCAGCCACCCGTTCAAACACTGGGGCACACTGTACAGAGCAGGAATCAGGGGGGCGGGGGCAGCTGGCCGCAGCCGCTGGCTCGCGGTAAGAAAAGTAATTTTCAAAGCCACGCCACGATGGCCAGGCCACAGAGCGAGAGCCAGCCACCCGTTCAAACACTGGGGCACACTGTACAGAGCAGGAATCAGGGGGGCGGGGGCAGCTGGCCGCAGCCGCTGGCTCGCGGTAAGAAAAGTAATTTTCAAAGCCACGCCACGATGGCCAGGCCACAGAGCGAGAGCCAGCCACCGTTCAAACACTGGGGCACACTGTACAGAGCAGGAATCAGGGGGGCGGGGGCAGCTGGCCGCAGCCGCTGGCTCGCGGTAAGAAAAGTAATTTTCAAAGCCACGCTGACCAGTCCGGCCATCACGGAGAGAGCCAGCCACCCGTTCAAACACTGGGGCACACTGTACAGAGCAGGAATCAGGGGGGCGGGGGGCAGCTGGCCGCAGCCGCTGGCTCGCGGTAAGAAAAGTAATTTCAAAGCCACGCCACGAGGCCAGGCCAAGAGAGAGAGCCAGCCACCCGTTCAAACACTGGGGCACACTGTACAGAGCAGGAATCAGGGGGGCGGGGGCAGCTGGCCGCAGCCGCTGGCTCGCGGTAAGAAAAGTAATTTTCAAAGCCACGCTGACCAGTCCGGCCATCACGGAGAGAGCCAGCCACCCGTTCAAACACTGGGGCACACTGTACAGAGCAGGAATCAGGGGGGCGGGGGCAGCTGGCCGCAGCCGCTGGCTCGCGGTAAGAAAAGTAATTTCAAAGCCACGCGACCAGGCCAGGCCACAGAGAGAGCCAGCCACCCGTTCAAACACTGGGGCACACTGTACAGAGCAGGAATCAGGGGGGCGGGGGCAGCTGGCCGCAGCCGCTGGCTCGCGGTAAGAAAAGTAATTTTCAAAGCCACGCACGGGCCAGGCCACAGAGCGAGAGCCAGCCACCCGTTCAAACACTGGGGCACACACTGTACAGAGCAGGAATCAGGGGGGCGGGGGCAGCTGGCCGCAGCCGCTGGCTCGCGGTAAGAAAAGTAATTTCAAAGCCACGCTGACCAGGCCGGCCATCACGGAGAGAGCCAGCCACCCGTTCAAACACTGGGGCACACTGTACAGAGCAGGAATCAGGGGGGCGGGGGCAGCTGGCCGCAGCCGCTGGCTCGCGGTAAGAAAAGTAATTTTCAAAGCCACGCCACGATGGCCAGGCACAGAGCGAGAGCCAGCACACCCGTTCAAACACTGGGGCACACTGTACAGAGCAGGAATCAGGGGGGCGGGGGCAGCTGGCCGCAGCCGCTGGCTCGCGGTAAGAAAAGTAATTTTCAAAGCCACGCGACCAGGCCGGCCATCACGGAGAGAGCCAGCCACCCGTTCAAACACTGGGGCACACTGTACAGAGCAGGAATCAGGGGGGCGGGGGCAGCTGGCCGCAGCCGCTGGCTCGCGGTAAGAAAAGTAATTTTCAAAGCCACGCTGACCAGTCCGGCCATCACGGAGAGAGAGCCAGCCACCCGTTCAAACACTGGGGCACACTGTACAGAGCAGGAATCAGGGGGGCGGGGGCAGCTGGCCGCAGCCGCTGGCTCGCGGTAAGAAAAGTAATTTTCAAAGCCACGCCACGATGGCCAGGCCACAGAGCGAGAGCCAGCCACCCGTTCAAACACTGGGGCACACTGTACAGAGCAGGAATCAGGGGGGCGGGGGCAGCTGGCCGCAGCCGCTGGCTCGCGGTAAGAAAAGTAATTTTCAAAGCCACGCCACGATGGCCAGGCCACAGAGCGAGAGCCAGCCACCCGTTCAAACACTGGGGCACACTGTACAGAGCAGGAATCAGGGGGGCGGGGGCAGCTGGCCGCAGCCGCTGGCTCGCGGTAAGAAAAGTAATTTTCAAAGCCACGCGACAGGCCGGCCATCACGGAGAGAGCCAGCCACCGTTCAAACACTGGGGCACACTGTACAGAGCAGGAATCAGGGGGGCGGGGGCAGCTGGCCGCAGCCGCTGGCTCGCGGTAAGAAAAGTAATTTTCAAAGCCACGCTGACCAGGATGGCCATCACGGAGAGAGAGAGCAGCCACCCGTTCAAACACTGGGGCACACTGTACAGAGCAGGAATCAGGGGGGCGGGGGCAGCTGGCCGCAGCCGCTGGCTCGCGGTAAGAAAAGTAATTTTCAAAGCCACGCTGACCAGGCCGGCCATCACGGAGAGAGCCAGCCACCCGTTCAAACACTGGGGCACACTGTACAGAGCAGGAATCAGGGGGGCGGGGGCAGCTGGCCGCAGCCGCTGGCTCGCGGTAAGAAAAGTAATTTTCAAAGCCACGCCACGATGGCCAGGCACAGAGCGAGAGCCAGCCACCCGTTCAAAACTGGGGCACACTGTACAGAGCAGGAATCAGGGGGGCGGGGGCAGCTGGCCGCAGCCGCTGGCTCGCGGTAAGAAAAGTAATTTTAAAGCCACGCCACGATGGCCAGGCCACAGAGAGAGAGCCAGCCACCCGTTCAAACACTGGGGCACACTGTACAGAGCAGGAATCAGGGGGGCGGGGGCAGCTGGCCGCAGCCGCTGGCTCGCGCGGTAAGAAAAGTAATTTTCAAAGCCACGCCACGATGGCCAGGCCCACAGAGCGAGAGCCAGCCACCGTTCAAACACTGGGGCACACTGTACAGAGCAGGAATCAGGGGGGCGGGGGCAGCTGGCCGCAGCCGCTGGCTCGCGGTAAGAAAAGTAATTTTCAAAGCCACGCTGACCAGTCGGCCATCACGGAGAGAGCCAGCACACCCGTTCAAACACTGGGGCACACTGTACAGAGCAGGAATCAGGGGGGCGGGGGCAGCTGGCCGCAGCCGCTGGCTCGCGGTAAGAAAAGTAATTTTAAAGCCACGCCACGATGGCCAGGCCCAGAGCGAGAGCCAGCCACCCGTTCAAACACTGGGGCACACTGTACAGAGCAGGAATCAGGGGGGCGGGGGCAGCTGGCCGCAGCCGCTGGCTCGCGGTAAGAAAAGTAATTTTCAAAGCCACGCTGACCAGGCCGGCCATCACGGAGAGAGAGCCAGCCACCCGTTCAAACACTGGGGCACACTGTACAGAGCAGGAATCAGGGGGGCGGGGGCAGCTGGCCGCAGCCGCTGGCTCGCGGTAAGAAAAGTAATTTTCAAAGCCACGCTGACCAGGCCGGCCATCACGGAGAGAGCCAGCCACCCGTTCAAACACTGGGGCACACTGTACAGAGCAGGAATCAGGGGGGCGGGGGCAGCTGGCCGCAGCCGCTGGCTCGCGGTAAGAAAAGATTTTTAAAGCCACGCCACGATGGCCAGGCCACAGAGAGAGAGCCAGCCACCGTTCAAACACTGGGGCAACTGTACAGAGCAGGAATCAGGGGGGCGGGGGCAGCTGGCCGCAGCCGCTGGCTCGCGGTAAGAAAAGTAATTTTCAAAGCCACGCCACGATGGCCAGGCCACAGAGCGAGAGCCAGCCACCGTTCAAACACTGGGGCACACTGTACAGAGCAGGAATCAGGGGGGCGGGGGCAGCTGGCCGCAGCCGCTGGCTCGCGGTAAGAAAAGTAATTTTCAAAGCCACGCTGACCAGTCCGGCCATCACGGAGAGAGCCAGCCACCCGTTCAAACACTGGGGCACACTGTACAGAGCAGGAATCAGGGGGGCGGGGGCAGCTGGCCGCAGCCGCTGGCTCGCGGTAAGAAAAGTAATTTTAAAGCCACGCCACGATGGCCAGGCCACAGAGCGAGAGCCAGCCACCGTTCAAACACTGGGGCACACTGTACAGAGCAGGAATCAGGGGGGCGGGGGCAGCTGGCCGCAGCCGCTGGCTCGCGGTAAGAAAAGTAATTTTCAAAGCCACGCTGACCAGCCGGCCATCACGGAGAGAGCCAGCACACCCGTTCAAACACTGGGGCACACTGTACAGAGCAGGAATCAGGGGGGCGGGGGCAGCTGGCCGCAGCCGCTGGCTCGCGGTAAGAAAAGTAATTTTCAAAGCCACGCTGACCAGGCGGCCATCACGGAGAGAGCCAGCCACCCGTTCAAACACTGGGGCACACTGTACAGAGCAGGAATCAGGGGGGCGGGGGCAGCTGGCCGCAGCCGCTGGCTCGCGGTAAGAAAAGTAATTTTCAAAGCCACGCCACGATGGCCAGGCCACGAGCGAGAGCCAGCCACCCGTTCAAACACTGGGGCACACTGTACAGAGCAGGAATCAGGGGGGCGGGGGCAGCTGGCCGCAGCCGCTGGCTCGCGGTAAGAAAAGTAATTTTCAAAGCCACGCTGACCAGGCGGCCATCACGGAGAGAGCCAGCCACCCGTTCAAACACTGGGGCACACTGTACAGAGCAGGAATCAGGGGGGCGGGGGGCAGCTGGCCGCAGCCGCTGGCTCGCGGTAAGAAAAGTAATTTTTAAAGCCACGCCACGATGGCCAGGCCACAGAGCGAGAGCCAGCCACCCGTTCAAACACTGGGGCACACTGTACAGAGCAGGAATCAGGGGGGCGGGGGCAGCTGGCCGCAGCCGCTGGCTCGCGGTAAGAAAAGTAATTTTCAAAGCCACGCTGACCAGGCGGCCATCACGGAGAGAGCCAGCCACCCGTTCAAACACTGGGGCACACTGTACAGAGCAGGAATCAGGGGGGCGGGGGCAGCTGGCCGCAGCCGCTGGCTCGCGGTAAGAAAAGTAATTTTCAAAGCCACGCTGACCAGGCCGGCCATCACGGAGAGAGCCAGCCACCCGTTCAAACACTGGGGCACACTGTACAGAGCAGGAATCAGGGGGGCGGGGGCAGCTGGCCGCAGCCGCTGGCTCGCGGTAAGAAAAGTAATTTTCAAAGCCACGCTGACCAGGCCGGCCATCACGGAGAGAGCCACCACCCGTTCAAACACTGGGGCACACTGTACAGAGCAGGAATCAGGGGGGCGGGGGCAGCTGGCCGCAGCCGCTGGCTCGCGGTAAGAAAAGTAATTTTCAAAGCCACGCTGACCAGGCCGGCCATCACGGAGAGAGCCAGCCACCCGTTCAAACACTGGGGCACACTGTACAGAGCAGGAATCAGGGGGGCGGGGCAGCTGGCCGCAGCCGCTGGCTCGCGGTAAGAAAAGTAATTTTAAAGCCACGCCACGATGGCCAGGCCACAGAGCGAGAGCCAGCCACCCGTTCAAACACTGGGGCACACTGTACAGAGCAGGAATCAGGGGGGCGGGGGCAGCTGGCCGCAGCCGCTGGCTCGCGGTAAGAAAAGTAATTTTCAAAGCCACGCCACGATGGCCAGGCCACAGAGCGAGAGCCAGCCACCCGTTCAAACACTGGGGCACACTGTACAGAGCAGGAATCAGGGGGGCGGGGGCAGCTGGCCGCAGCCGCTGGCTCGCGGTAAGAAAAGTAATTTTCAAAGCCACGCTGACCAGGCCGGCCATCACGGAGAGAGCCAGCCACCCGTTCAAACACTGGGGCACACTGTACAGAGCAGGAATCAGGGGGGCGGGGGCAGCTGGCCGCAGCCGCTGGCTCGCGGTAAGAAAAGTAATTTTCAAAGCCACGCTGACCAGTCCGGCCATCACGGAGAGAGCCAGCCACCCGTTCAAACACTGGGGCACACTGTACAGAGCAGGAATCAGGGGGGCGGGGGCAGCTGGCCGCAGCCGCTGGCTCGCGGTAAGAAAAGTAATTTTCAAAGCCACGCCACGATGGCCAGGCCACAGAGCGAGAGCCAGCCACCCGTTCAAACACTGGGGCACACTGTACAGAGCAGGAATCAGGGGGGCGGGGGCAGCTGGCCGCAGCCGCTGGCTCGCGGTAAGAAAAGTAATTTTCAAAGCCACGCCACGATGGCCAGGCCACAGAGCGAGAGCCAGCCACCCGTTCAAACACTGGGGCACACTGTACAGAGCAGGAATCAGGGGGGCGGGGGCAGCTGGCCGCAGCCGCTGGCTCGCGGTAAGAAAAGTAATTTTCAAAGCCACGCCACGATGGCCAGGCCACAGAGCGAGAGCCAGCCACCCGTTCAAACACTGGGGCACACTGTACAGAGCAGGAATCAGGGGGGCGGGGGCAGCTGGCCGCAGCCGCTGGCTCGCGGTAAGAAAAGTAATTTTCAAAGCCACGCTGACCAGGCCGGCCATCACGGAGAGAGCCAGCCACCCGTTCAAACACTGGGGCACACTGTACAGAGCAGGAATCAGGGGGGCGGGGGCAGCTGGCCGCAGCCGCTGGCTCGCGGTAAGAAAAGTAATTTTCAAAGCCACGCCACGATGGCCAGGCCACAGAGCGAGAGCCAGCCACCCGTTCAAACACTGGGGCACACTGTACAGAGCAGGAATCAGGGGGGCGGGGGCAGCTGGCCGCAGCCGCTGGCTCGCGGTAAGAAAAGTAATTTTCAAAGCCACGCCACGATGGCCAGGCCACAGAGCGAGAGCCAGCCACCCGTTCAAACACTGGGGCACACTGTACAGAGCAGGAATCAGGGGGCGGGGGCAGCTGGCCGCAGCCGCTGGCTCGCGGTAAGAAAAGTAATTTTCAAAGCCACGCTGACCAGGCCGGCCATCACGGAGAGAGCCAGCCACCCGTTCAAACACTGGGGCACACTGTACAGAGCAGGAATCAGGGGGGCGGGGGCAGCTGGCCGCAGCCGCTGGCTCGCGGTAAGAAAAGTAATTTTCAAAGCCACGCTGACCAGGCCGGCCATCACGGAGAGAGCCAGCCACCCGTTCAAACACTGGGGCACACTGTACAGAGCAGGAATCAGGGGGGCGGGGGCAGCTGGCCGCAGCCGCTGGCTCGCGGTAAGAAAAGTAATTTTCAAAGCCACGCCACGATGGCCAGGCCACAGAGCGAGAGCCAGCCACCCGTTCAAACACTGGGGCACACTGTACAGAGCAGGAATCAGGGGGGCGGGGGCAGCTGGCCGCAGCCGCTGGCTCGCGGTAAGAAAAGTAATTTTCAAAGCCACGCCACGATGGCCAGGCCACAGAGCGAGAGCCAGCCACCCGTTCAAACACTGGGGCACACTGTACAGAGCAGGAATCAGGGGGGCGGGGGCAGCTGGCCGCAGCCGCTGGCTCGCGGTAAGAAAAGTAATTTTCAAAGCCACGCTGACCAGGCCGGCCATCACGGAGAGAGCCAGCCACCCGTTCAAACACTGGGGCACACTGTACAGAGCAGGAATCAGGGGGGCGGGGGCAGCTGGCCGCAGCCGCTGGCTCGCGGTAAGAAAAGTAATTTTCAAAGCCACGCCACGATGGCCAGGCCACAGAGCGAGAGCCAGCCACCCGTTCAAACACTGGGGCACACTGTACAGAGCAGGAATCAGGGGGGCGGGGGCAGCTGGCCGCAGCCGCTGGCTCGCGGTAAGAAAAGTAATTTTCAAAGCCACGCTGACCAGGCCGGCCATCACGGAGAGAGCCAGCCACCCGTTCAAACACTGGGGCACACTGTACAGAGCAGGAATCAGGGGGGCGGGGGCAGCTGGCCGCAGCCGCTGGCTCGCGGTAAGAAAAGTAATTTTCAAAGCCACGCTGACCAGGCCGGCCATCACGGAGAGAGCCAGCCACCGTTCAAACACTGGGGCACACTGTACAGAGCAGGAATCAGGGGGGCGGGGGCAGCTGGCCGCAGCCGCTGGCTCGCGGTAAGAAAAGTAATTTTCAAAGCCACGCCACGATGGCCAGGCCACAGAGCGAGAGCCAGCCACCCGTTCAAACACTGGGGCACACTGTACAGAGCAGGAATCAGGGGGGCGGGGGCAGCTGGCCGCAGCCGCTGGCTCGCGGTAAGAAAAGTAATTTTCAAAGCCACGCCACGATGGCCAGGCCACAGAGCGAGAGCCAGCCACCCGTTCAAACACTGGGGCACACTGTACAGAGCAGGAATCAGGGGGGCGGGGGCAGCTGGCCGCAGCCGCTGGCTCGCGGTAAGAAAAGTAATTTTCAAAGCCACGCTGACCAGGCCGGCCATCACGGAGAGAGCCAGCCACCCGTTCAAACACTGGGGCACACTGTACAGAGCAGGAATCAGGGGGGCGGGGGCAGCTGGCCGCAGCCGCTGGCTCGCGGTAAGAAAAGTAATTTTCAAAGCCACGCCACGATGGCCAGGCCACAGAGCGAGAGCCAGCCACCCGTTCAAACACTGGGGCACACTGTACAGAGCAGGAATCAGGGGGGCGGGGGCAGCTGGCCGCAGCCGCTGGCTCGCGGTAAGAAAAGTAATTTTCAAAGCCACGCTGACCAGGCCGGCCATCACGGAGAGAGCCAGCCACCCGTTCAAACACTGGGGCACACTGTACAGAGCAGGAATCAGGGGGGCGGGGGCAGCTGGCCGCAGCCGCTGGCTCGCGGTAAGAAAAGTAATTTTCAAAGCCACGCCACGATGGCCAGGCCACAGAGCGAGAGCCAGCCACCCGTTCAAACACTGGGGCACACTGTACAGAGCAGGAATCAGGGGGGCGGGGGCAGCTGGCCGCAGCCGCTGGCTCGCGGTAAGAAAAGTAATTTTCAAAGCCACGCTGACCAGGCCGGCCATCACGGAGAGAGCCAGCCACCCGTTCAAACACTGGGGCACACTGTACAGAGCAGGAATCAGGGGGGCGGGGGCAGCTGGCCGCAGCCGCTGGCTCGCGGTAAGAAAAGTAATTTTCAAAGCCACGCTGACCAGGCCGGCCATCACGGAGAGAGCCAGCCACCCGTTCAAACACTGGGGCACACTGTACAGAGCAGGAATCAGGGGGGCGGGGGCAGCTGGCCGCAGCCGCTGGCTCGCGGTAAGAAAAGTAATTTTCAAAGCCACGCTGACCAGCCCGGCCATCACGGAGAGAGCCACACACCGTTCAAACACTGGGGCACACTGTACAGAGCAGGAATCAGGGGGGCGGGGGCAGCTGGCCGCAGCCGCTGGCTCGCGGTAAGAAAAGTAATTTTCAAAGCCACGCTGACCAGGCCGGCCATCACGGAGAGAGCCAGCCACCCGTTCAAACACTGGGGCACACTGTACAGAGCAGGAATCAGGGGGGCGGGGGCAGCTGGCCGCAGCCGCTGGCTCGCGGTAAGAAAAGTAATTTTCAAAGCCACGCCACGATGGCCAGGCACAGAGCGAGAGCCAGCCACCCGTTCAAACACTGGGGCACACTGTACAGAGCAGGAATCAGGGGGGCGGGGGCAGCTGGCCGCAGCCGCTGGCTCGCGGTAAGAAAAGTAATTTTCAAAGCCACGCCACGATGGCCAGGCCACAGAGCGAGAGCCAGCCACCCGTTCAAACACTGGGGCACACTGTACAGAGCAGGAATCAGGGGGGCGGGGGCAGCTGGCCGCAGCCGCTGGCTCGCGGTAAGAAAAGTAATTTTCAAAGCCACGCTGACCAGGCCGGCCATCACGGAGAGAGCCAGCCACCCGTTCAAACACTGGGGCACACTGTACAGAGCAGGAATCAGGGGGGCGGGGGCAGCTGGCCGCAGCCGCTGGCTCGCGGTAAGAAAAGTAATTTTCAAAGCCACGCTGACCAGTCCGGCCATCACGGAGAGAGCCAGCCACCCGTTCAAACACTGGGGCACACTGTACAGAGCAGGAATCAGGGGGGCGGGGGCAGCTGGCCGCAGCCGCTGGCTCGCGGTAAGAAAAGTAATTTTCAAAGCCACGCCACGATGGCCAGGCCACAGAGCGAGAGCCAGCCACCCGTTCAAACACTGGGGCACACTGTACAGAGCAGGAATCAGGGGGGCGGGGGCAGCTGGCCGCAGCCGCTGGCTCGCGGTAAGAAAAGTAATTTTCAAAGCCACGCCACGATGGCCAGGCCACAGAGCGAGAGCCAGCCACCCGTTCAAACACTGGGGCACACTGTACAGAGCAGGAATCAGGGGGGCGGGGGCAGCTGGCCGCAGCCGCTGGCTCGCGGTAAGAAAAGTAATTTTCAAAGCCACGCCACGATGGCCAGGCCACAGAGCGAGAGCCAGCCACCGTTCAAACACTGGGGCACACTGTACAGAGCAGGAATCAGGGGGGCGGGGGCAGCTGGCCGCAGCCGCTGGCTCGCGGTAAGAAAAGTAATTTTCAAAGCCACGCTGACCAGCCGGCCATCACGAGAGAGAGCCAGCCACCCGTTCAAACACTGGGGCACACTGTACAGAGCAGGAATCAGGGGGGCGGGGGCAGCTGGCCGCAGCCGCTGGCTCGCGGTAAGAAAAGTAATTTTCAAAGCCACGCCACGATGGCCAGGCCACAGAGCGAGAGCCAGCCACCCGTTCAAACACTGGGGCACACTGTACAGAGCAGGAATCAGGGGGGCGGGGGCAGCTGGCCGCAGCCGCTGGCTCGCGGTAAGAAAAGTAATTTTCAAAGCCACGCCACGATGGCCAGGCCACAGAGCGAGAGCCAGCCACCCGTTCAAACACTGGGGCACACTGTACAGAGCAGGAATCAGGGGGGCGGGGGCAGCTGGCCGCAGCCGCTGGCTCGCGGTAAGAAAAGTAATTTTCAAAGCCACGCTGACCAGGCCGGCCATCACGGAGAGAGCCAGCCACCCGTTCAAACACTGGGGCACACTGTACAGAGCAGGAATCAGGGGGGCGGGGGCAGCTGGCCGCAGCCGCTGGCTCGCGGTAAGAAAAGTAATTTTCAAAGCCACGCTGACCAGGCCGGCCATCACGGAGAGAGCCAGCCACCCGTTCAAACACTGGGGCACACTGTACAGAGCAGGAATCAGGGGGGCGGGGGCAGCTGGCCGCAGCCGCTGGCTCGCGGTAAGAAAAGTAATTTTCAAAGCCACGCCACGATGGCCAGGCCACAGAGCGAGAGCCAGCCACCCGTTCAAACACTGGGGCACACTGTACAGAGCAGGAATCAGGGGGGCGGGGGCAGCTGGCCGCAGCCGCTGGCTCGCGGTAAGAAAAGTAATTTTCAAAGCCACGCCACGATGGCCAGGCCACAGAGCGAGAGCCAGCCACCCGTTCAAACACTGGGGCACACTGTACAGAGCAGGAATCAGGGGGGCGGGGGCAGCTGGCCGCAGCCGCTGGCTCGCGGTAAGAAAAGTAATTTTCAAAGCCACGCTGACCAGCCGGCCATCACGGAGAGAGCCAGCCACCCGTTCAAACACTGGGGCACACTGTACAGAGCAGGAATCAGGGGGGCGGGGGCAGCTGGCCGCAGCCGCTGGCTCGCGGTAAGAAAAGTAATTTTCAAAGCCACGCCACGATGGCCAGGCCACAGAGCGAGAGCCAGCCACCCGTTCAAACACTGGGGCACACTGTACAGAGCAGGAATCAGGGGGGCGGGGGCAGCTGGCCGCAGCCGCTGGCTCGCGGTAAGAAAAGTAATTTTCAAAGCCACGCTGACCAGGCCGGCCATCACGGAGAGAGCCAGCCACCCGTTCAAACACTGGGGCACACTGTACAGAGCAGGAATCAGGGGGGCGGGGGCAGCTGGCCGCAGCCGCTGGCTCGCGGTAAGAAAAGTAATTTTCAAAGCCACGCTGACCAGGCCGGCCATCACGGAGAGAGCCAGCCACCCGTTCAAACACTGGGGCACACTGTACAGAGCAGGAATCAGGGGGGCGGGGGCAGCTGGCCGCAGCCGCTGGCTCGCGGTAAGAAAAGTAATTTTCAAAGCCACGCCACGATGGCCAGGCCACAGAGCGAGAGCCAGCCACCCGTTCAAACACTGGGGCACACTGTACAGAGCAGGAATCAGGGGGGCGGGGGCAGCTGGCCGCAGCCGCTGGCTCGCGGTAAGAAAAGTAATTTTCAAAGCCACGCCACGATGGCCAGGCCACAGAGCGAGAGCCAGCCACCCGTTCAAACACTGGGGCACACTGTACAGAGCAGGAATCAGGGGGGCGGGGGCAGCTGGCCGCAGCCGCTGGCTCGCGGTAAGAAAAGTAATTTTCAAAGCCACGCCACGATGGCCAGGCCACAGAGCGAGAGCCAGCCACCCGTTCAAACACTGGGGCACACTGTACAGAGCAGGAATCAGGGGGGCGGGGGCAGCTGGCCGCAGCCGCTGGCTCGCGGTAAGAAAAGTAATTTTCAAAGCCACGCCACGATGGCCAGGCCACAGAGCGAGAGCCAGCCACCCGTTCAAACACTGGGGCACACTGTACAGAGCAGGAATCAGGGGGGCGGGGGCAGCTGGCCGCAGCCGCTGGCTCGCGGTAAGAAAAGTAATTTTCAAAGCCACGCTGACCAGGCCGGCCATCACGGAGAGAGCCAGCCACCCGTTCAAACACTGGGGCACACTGTACAGAGCAGGAATCAGGGGGGCGGGGCAGCTGGCCGCAGCCGCTGGCTCGCGGTAAGAAAAGTAATTTTCAAAGCCACGCTGACCAGTCCGGCCATCACGGAGAGAGCCAGCCACCCGTTCAAACACTGGGGCACACTGTACAGAGCAGGAATCAGGGGGGCGGGGGCAGCTGGCCGCAGCCGCTGGCTCGCGGTAAGAAAAGTAATTTTCAAAGCCACGCCACGATGGCCAGGCCACAGAGCGAGAGCCAGCCACCCGTTCAAACACTGGGGCACACTGTACAGAGCAGGAATCAGGGGGGCGGGGGCAGCTGGCCGCAGCCGCTGGCTCGCGGTAAGAAAAGTAATTTTCAAAGCCACGCCACGATGGCCAGGCCACAGAGCGAGAGCCAGCCACCCGTTCAAACACTGGGGCACACTGTACAGAGCAGGAATCAGGGGGGCGGGGGCAGCTGGCCGCAGCCGCTGGCTCGCGGTAAGAAAAGTAATTTTCAAAGCCACGCTGACCAGTCCGGCCATCACGGAGAGAGCCAGCCACCCGTTCAAACACTGGGGCACACTGTACAGAGCAGGAATCAGGGGGGCGGGGGCAGCTGGCCGCAGCCGCTGGCTCGCGGTAAGAAAAGTAATTTTCAAAGCCACGCTGACCAGCCGGCCATCACGGAGAGAGCCACACACCCGTTCAAACACTGGGGCACACTGTACAGAGCAGGAATCAGGGGGGCGGGGGCAGCTGGCCGCAGCCGCTGGCTCGCGGTAAGAAAAGTAATTTTCAAAGCCACGCTGACCAGTCCGGCCATCACGGAGAGAGCCAGCCACCCGTTCAAACACTGGGGCACACTGTACAGAGCAGGAATCAGGGGGGCGGGGGCAGCTGGCCGCAGCCGCTGGCTCGCGGTAAGAAAAGTAATTTTCAAAGCCACGCCGATGGCCAGGCCACAGAGCGAGAGCCAGCCACCCGTTCAAACACTGGGGCACACTGTACAGAGCAGGAATCAGGGGGGCGGGGGCAGCTGGCCGCAGCCGCTGGCTCGCGGTAAGAAAAGTAATTTTCAAAGCCACGCCACGATGGCCAGGCCACAGAGCGAGAGCCAGCCACCCGTTCAAACACTGGGGCACACTGTACAGAGCAGGAATCAGGGGGGCGGGGGCAGCTGGCCGCAGCCGCTGGCTCGCGGTAAGAAAAGTAATTTTCAAAGCCACGCTGACCAGGCCGGCCATCACGGAGAGAGCCAGCCACCCGTTCAAACACTGGGGCACACTGTACAGAGCAGGAATCAGGGGGGCGGGGGCAGCTGGCCGCAGCCGCTGGCTCGCGGTAAGAAAAGTAATTTTCAAAGCCACGCTGACCAGGCCGGCCATCACGGAGAGAGCCAGCCACCCGTTCAAACACTGGGGCACACTGTACAGAGCAGGAATCAGGGGGGCGGGGGCAGCTGGCCGCAGCCGCTGGCTCGCGGTAAGAAAAGTAATTTTCAAAGCCACGCCACGATGGCCAGGCCACAGAGCGAGAGCCAGCCACCCGTTCAAACACTGGGGCACACTGTACAGAGCAGGAATCAGGGGGGCGGGGGCAGCTGGCCGCAGCCGCTGGCTCGCGGTAAGAAAAGTAATTTTCAAAGCCACGCCACGATGGCCAGGCCACAGAGCGAGAGCCAGCCACCCGTTCAAACACTGGGGCACACTGTACAGAGCAGGAATCAGGGGGGCGGGGGCAGCTGGCCGCAGCCGCTGGCTCGCGGTAAGAAAAGTAATTTTCAAAGCCACGCCACGATGGCCAGGCCACAGAGCGAGAGCCAGCCACCCGTTCAAACACTGGGGCACACTGTACAGAGCAGGAATCAGGGGGGCGGGGGCAGCTGGCCGCAGCCGCTGGCTCGCGGTAAGAAAAGTAATTTTCAAAGCCACGCTGACCAGTCCGGCCATCACGGAGAGAGCCAGCCACCCGTTCAAACACTGGGGCACACTGTACAGAGCAGGAATCAGGGGGGCGGGGGCAGCTGGCCGCAGCCGCTGGCTCGCGGTAAGAAAAGTAATTTTCAAAGCCACGCCACGATGGCCAGGCCACAGAGCGAGAGCCAGCCACCCGTTCAAACACTGGGGCACACTGTACAGAGCAGGAATCAGGGGGGCGGGGGCAGCTGGCCGCAGCCGCTGGCTCGCGGTAAGAAAAGTAATTTTCAAAGCCACGCCACGATGGCCAGGCCACAGAGCGAGAGCCAGCCACCCGTTCAAACACTGGGGCACACTGTACAGAGCAGGAATCAGGGGGGCGGGGGCAGCTGGCCGCAGCCGCTGGCTCGCGGTAAGAAAAGTAATTTTCAAAGCCACGCTGACCAGTCCGGCCATCACGGAGAGAGCCAGCCACCCGTTCAAACACTGGGGCACACTGTACAGAGCAGGAATCAGGGGGGCGGGGGCAGCTGGCCGCAGCCGCTGGCTCGCGGTAAGAAAAGTAATTTTCAAAGCCACGCTGACCAGGCCGGCCATCACGGAGAGAGCCCACACCGTTCAAACACTGGGGCACACTGTACAGAGCAGGAATCAGGGGGGCGGGGGCAGCTGGCCGCAGCCGCTGGCTCGCGGTAAGAAAAGTAATTTTCAAAGCCACGCTGACCAGGCCGGCATCACGGAGAGAGCCAGCCACCCGTTCAAACACTGGGGCACACTGTACAGAGCAGGAATCAGGGGGGCGGGGGCAGCTGGCCGCAGCCGCTGGCTCGCGGTAAGAAAAGTAATTTTCAAAGCCACGCCACGATGGCCAGGCCACAGAGCGAGAGCCAGCCACCCGTTCAAACACTGGGGCACACTGTACAGAGCAGGAATCAGGGGGGCGGGGGCAGCTGGCCGCAGCCGCTGGCTCGCGGTAAGAAAAGTAATTTTCAAAGCCACGCCACGATGGCCAGGCCACAGAGCGAGAGCCAGCCACCGTTCAAACACTGGGGCACACTGTACAGAGCAGGAATCAGGGGGGCGGGGGCAGCTGGCCGCAGCCGCTGGCTCGCGGTAAGAAAAGTAATTTTCAAAGCCACGCTGACCAGGCCGGCCATCACGGAGAGAGCCAGCCACCCGTTCAAACACTGGGGCACACTGTACAGAGCAGGAATCAGGGGGGGGGGGCAGCTGGCCGCAGCCGCTGGCTCGCGGTAAGAAAAGTAATTTTCAAAGCCACGCTGACCAGGCCGGCCATCACGGAGAGAGCCAGCCACCCGTTCAAACACTGGGGCACACTGTACAGAGCAGGAATCAGGGGGGCGGGGGCAGCTGGCCGCAGCCGCTGGCTCGCGGTAAGAAAAGTAATTTTCAAAGCCACGCCACGATGGCCAGGCCACAGAGCGAGAGCCAGCCACCCGTTCAAACACTGGGGCACACTGTACAGAGCAGGAATCAGGGGGGCGGGGGCAGCTGGCCGCAGCCGCTGGCTCGCGGTAAGAAAAGTAATTTTCAAAGCCACGCCACGATGGCCAGGCCACAGAGCGAGAGCCAGCCACCCGTTCAAACACTGGGGCACACTGTACAGAGCAGGAATCAGGGGGGCGGGGGCAGCTGGCCGCAGCCGCTGGCTCGCGGTAAGAAAAGTAATTTTCAAAGCCACGCCACGATGGCCAGGCCACAGAGCGAGAGCCAGCCACCCGTTCAAACACTGGGGCACACTGTACAGAGCAGGAATCAGGGGGGCGGGGGCAGCTGGCCGCAGCCGCTGGCTCGCGGTAAGAAAAGTAATTTTCAAAGCCACGCCACGATGGCCAGGCCACAGAGCGAGAGCCAGCCACCCGTTCAAACACTGGGGCACACTGTACAGAGCAGGAATCAGGGGGGCGGGGGCAGCTGGCCGCAGCCGCTGGCTCGCGGTAAGAAAAGTAATTTTCAAAGCCACGCTGACCAGGCCGGCCATCACGGAGAGAGCCAGCCACCCGTTCAAACACTGGGGCACACTGTACAGAGCAGGAATCAGGGGGGCGGGGGCAGCTGGCCGCAGCCGCTGGCTCGCGGTAAGAAAAGTAATTTTCAAAGCCACGCTGACCAGGCCGGCCATCACGGAGAGAGCCAGCCACCCGTTCAAACACTGGGGCACACTGTACAGAGCAGGAATCAGGGGGGCGGGGGCAGCTGGCCGCAGCCGCTGGCTCGCGGTAAGAAAAGTAATTTTCAAAGCCACGCACGATGGCCAGGCCACAGAGCGAGAGCCAGCCACCCGTTCAAACACTGGGGCACACTGTACAGAGCAGGAATCAGGGGGGCGGGGGCAGCTGGCCGCAGCCGCTGGCTCGCGGTAAGAAAAGTAATTTTCAAAGCCACGCCACGATGGCCAGGCCACAGAGCGAGAGCCAGCCACCCGTTCAAACACTGGGGCACACTGTACAGAGCAGGAATCAGGGGGGCGGGGGCAGCTGGCCGCAGCCGCTGGCTCGCGGTAAGAAAAGTAATTTTCAAAGCCACGCTGACCAGGCCGGCCACACGGAGAGAGCCAGCCACCCGTTCAAACACTGGGGCACACTGTACAGAGCAGGAATCAGGGGGGCGGGGGCAGCTGGCCGCAGCCGCTGGCTCGCGGTAAGAAAAGTAATTTTCAAAGCCACGCTGACCAGGCCGGCCATCACGGAGAGAGCCAGCCACCCGTTCAAACACTGGGGCACACTGTACAGAGCAGGAATCAGGGGGGCGGGGGCAGCTGGCCGCAGCCGCTGGCTCGCGGTAAGAAAAGTAATTTTCAAAGCCACGCTGACCAGCCGGCCATCACGGAGAGAGCCAGCCACCCGTTCAAACACTGGGGCACACTGTACAGAGCAGGAATCAGGGGGGCGGGGGCAGCTGGCCGCAGCCGCTGGCTCGCGGTAAGAAAAGTAATTTTCAAAGCCACGCCACGATGGCCAGGCCACAGAGCGAGAGCCAGCCACCCGTTCAAACACTGGGGCACACTGTACAGAGCAGGAATCAGGGGGGCGGGGGCAGCTGGCCGCAGCCGCTGGCTCGCGGTAAGAAAAGTAATTTTCAAAGCCACGCCACGATGGCCAGGCCACAGAGCGAGAGCCAGCCACCCGTTCAAACACTGGGGCACACTGTACAGAGCAGGAATCAGGGGGGGGGGGGCAGCTGGCCGCAGCCGCTGGCTCGCGGTAAGAAAAGTAATTTTCAAAGCCACGCCACGATGGCCAGGCCACAGAGCGAGAGCCAGCCACCCGTTCAAACACTGGGGCACACTGTACAGAGCAGGAATCAGGGGGGCGGGGGCAGCTGGCCGCAGCCGCTGGCTCGCGGTAAGAAAAGTAATTTTCAAAGCCACGCTGACCAGTCCGGCCATCACGGAGAGAGCCAGCCACCCGTTCAAACACTGGGGCACACTGTACAGAGCAGGAATCAGGGGGGCGGGGGCAGCTGGCCGCAGCCGCTGGCTCGCGGTAAGAAAAGTAATTTTCAAAGCCACGCCACGATGGCCAGGCCACAGAGCGAGAGCCAGCCACCCGTTCAAACACTGGGGCACACTGTACAGAGCAGGAATCAGGGGGGCGGGGGCAGCTGGCCGCAGCCGCTGGCTCGCGGTAAGAAAAGTAATTTTCAAAGCCACGCTGACCAGCCGGCCATCACGGAGAGAGCCACCACCCGTTCAAACACTGGGGCACACTGTACAGAGCAGGAATCAGGGGGGCGGGGGCAGCTGGCCGCAGCCGCTGGCTCGCGGTAAGAAAAGTAATTTTCAAAGCCACGCTGACCAGCCGGCCATCACGGAGAGAGCCAGCCACCGTTCAAACACTGGGGCACACTGTACAGAGCAGGAATCAGGGGGGCGGGGGCAGCTGGCCGCAGCCGCTGGCTCGCGGTAAGAAAAGTAATTTTCAAAGCCACGCCACGATGGCCAGGCCACAGAGCGAGAGCCAGCCACCCGTTCAAACACTGGGGCACACTGTACAGAGCAGGAATCAGGGGGGCGGGGGCAGCTGGCCGCAGCCGCTGGCTCGCGGTAAGAAAAGTAATTTTCAAAGCCACGCCACGATGGCCAGGCCACAGAGCGAGAGCCAGCCACCCGTTCAAACACTGGGGCACACTGTACAGAGCAGGAATCAGGGGGGCGGGGGCAGCTGGCCGCAGCCGCTGGCTCGCGGTAAGAAAAGTAATTTTCAAAGCCACGCTGACCAGGCCGGCCATCACGGAGAGAGCCAGCCACCCGTTCAAACACTGGGGCACACTGTACAGAGCAGGAATCAGGGGGGCGGGGGCAGCTGGCCGCAGCCGCTGGCTCGCGGTAAGAAAAGTAATTTTCAAAGCCACGCCACGATGGCCAGGCCACAGAGCGAGAGCCAGCCACCCGTTCAAACACTGGGGCACACTGTACAGAGCAGGAATCAGGGGGCGGGGGCAGCTGGCCGCAGCCGCTGGCTCGCGGTAAGAAAAGTAATTTTCAAAGCCACGCTGACCAGGCCGGCCATCACGGAGAGAGCCACCACCCGTTCAAACACTGGGGCACACTGTACAGAGCAGGAATCAGGGGGGCGGGGGCAGCTGGCCGCAGCCGCTGGCTCGCGGTAAGAAAAGTAATTTTCAAAGCCACGCTGACCAGGCCGGCCATCACGGAGAGAGCCACCCCCCGTTCAAACACTGGGGCACACTGTACAGAGCAGGAATCAGGGGGGCGGGGGCAGCTGGCCGCAGCCGCTGGCTCGCGGTAAGAAAAGTAATTTTCAAAGCCACGCCACGATGGCCAGGCCACAGAGCGAGAGCCAGCCACCCGTTCAAACACTGGGGCACACTGTACAGAGCAGGAATCAGGGGGGCGGGGGCAGCTGGCCGCAGCCGCTGGCTCGCGGTAAGAAAAGTAATTTTCAAAGCCACGCTGACCAGGCCGGCCATCACGGAGAGAGCCAGCCACCCGTTCAAACACTGGGGCACACTGTACAGAGCAGGAATCAGGGGGGCGGGGGCAGCTGGCCGCAGCCGCTGGCTCGCGGTAAGAAAAGTAATTTTCAAAGCCACGCCACGATGGCAGGCCACAGAGCGAGAGCCAGCCACCCGTTCAAACACTGGGGCACACTGTACAGAGCAGGAATCAGGGGGGCGGGGGCAGCTGGCCGCAGCCGCTGGCTCGCGGTAAGAAAAGTAATTTTCAAAGCCACGCTGACCAGGCCGGCCATCACGGAGAGAGCCAGCCACCCGTTCAAACACTGGGGCACACTGTACAGAGCAGGAATCAGGGGGCGGGGGCAGCTGGCCGCAGCCGCTGGCTCGCGGTAAGAAAAGTAATTTTCAAAGCCACGCCACGATGGCCAGGCCACAGAGCGAGAGCCAGCCACCCGTTCAAACACTGGGGCACACTGTACAGAGCAGGAATCAGGGGGGCGGGGGCAGCTGGCCGCAGCCGCTGGCTCGCGGTAAGAAAAGTAATTTTCAAAGCCACGCTGACCAGGCCGGCCATCACGGAGAGAGCCAGCCACCCGTTCAAACACTGGGGCACACTGTACAGAGCAGGAATCAGGGGGGCGGGGGCAGCTGGCCGCAGCCGCTGGCTCGCGGTAAGAAAAGTAATTTTCAAAGCCACGCTGACCAGCCGGCCATCACGGAGAGAGCCAGCCACCCGTTCAAACACTGGGGCACACTGTACAGAGCAGGAATCAGGGGGGCGGGGGCAGCTGGCCGCAGCCGCTGGCTCGCGGTAAGAAAAGTAATTTTCAAAGCCACGCCACGATGGCAGGCCACAGAGCGAGAGCCAGCCACCCGTTCAAACACTGGGGCACACTGTACAGAGCAGGAATCAGGGGGGCGGGGCAGCTGGCCGCAGCCGCTGGCTCGCGGTAAGAAAAGTAATTTTCAAAGCCACGCTGACCAGTCCGGCCATCACGGAGAGAGCCAGCCACCCGTTCAAACACTGGGGCACACTGTACAGAGCAGGAATCAGGGGGGCGGGGGCAGCTGGCCGCAGCCGCTGGCTCGCGGTAAGAAAAGTAATTTTCAAAGCCACGCCACGATGGCCAGGCCACAGAGCGAGAGCCAGCCACCCGTTCAAACACTGGGGCACACTGTACAGAGCAGGAATCAGGGGGGCGGGGGCAGCTGGCCGCAGCCGCTGGCTCGCGGTAAGAAAAGTAATTTTCAAAGCCACGCTGACCAGGCCGGCCATCACGGAGAGAGCCAGCCACCCGTTCAAACACTGGGGCACACTGTACAGAGCAGGAATCAGGGGGCGGGGGCAGCTGGCCGCAGCCGCTGGCTCGCGGTAAGAAAGTAATTTTCAAAGCCACGCTGACCAGGCCGGCCACACGAGAGAGCCACCACCCGTTCAAACACTGGGGCACACTGTACAGAGCAGGAATCAGGGGGGCGGGGGCAGCTGGCCGCAGCCGCTGGCTCGCGGTAAGAAAAGTAATTTTCAAAGCCACGCCACGATGGCCAGGCCACAGAGCGAGAGCCAGCCACCCGTTCAAACACTGGGGCACACTGTACAGAGCAGGAATCAGGGGGGCGGGGCAGCTGGCCGCAGCCGCTGGCTCGCGGTAAGAAAAGTAATTTTCAAAGCCACGCCACGATGGCCAGGCCACAGAGCGAGAGCCAGCCACCCGTTCAAACACTGGGGCACACTGTACAGAGCAGAATCAGGGGGGCGGGGGCAGCTGGCCGCAGCCGCTGGCTCGCGGTAAGAAAAGTAATTTTCAAAGCCACGCTGACCAGGCCGGCCATCACGGAGAGAGCCACCACCCGTTCAAACACTGGGGCACACTGTACAGAGCAGGAATCAGGGGGCGGGGGCAGCTGGCCGCAGCCGCTGGCTCGCGGTAAGAAAAGTAATTTTCAAAGCCACGCCACGATGGCCAGGCCACAGAGCGAGAGCCAGCCACCGTTCAAACACTGGGGCACACTGTACAGAGCAGGAATCAGGGGGCGGGGGCAGCTGGCCGCAGCCGCTGGCTCGCGGTAAGAAAAGTAATTTTCAAAGCCACGCTGACCAGGCCGGCCATCACGGAGAGAGCCAGCCACCCGTTCAAACACTGGGGCACACTGTACAGAGCAGGAATCAGGGGGGCGGGGCAGCTGGCCGCAGCCGCTGGCTCGCGGTAAGAAAAGTAATTTTCAAAGCCACGCCACGATGGCCAGGCCACAGAGCGAGAGCCAGCCACCCGTTCAAACACTGGGGCACACTGTACAGAGCAGGAATCAGGGGGGCGGGGGCAGCTGGCCGCAGCCGCTGGCTCGCGGTAAGAAAAGTAATTTTCAAAGCCACGCTGACCAGGCCGGCCATCACGGAGAGAGCCACACACCCGTTCAAACACTGGGGCACACTGTACAGAGCAGGAATCAGGGGGCGGGGGCAGCTGGCCGCAGCCGCTGGCTCGCGGTAAGAAAAGTAATTTTCAAAGCCACGCTGACCATGCCGGCCATCACGGAGAGAGCCAGCCACCCGTTCAAACACTGGGGCACACTGTACAGAGCAGGAATCAGGGGGGCGGGGGCAGCTGGCCGCAGCCGCTGGCTCGCGGTAAGAAAAGTAATTTTCAAAGCCACGCCACGATGGCCAGGCCACAGAGCGAGAGCCAGCCACCCGTTCAAACACTGGGGCACACTGTACAGAGCAGGAATCAGGGGGGCGGGGGCAGCTGGCCGCAGCCGCTGGCTCGCGGTAAGAAAAGTAATTTTCAAAGCCACGCCACGATGGCCAGGCACAGAGCGAGAGCCAGCCACCCGTTCAAACACTGGGGCACACTGTACAGAGCAGGAATCAGGGGGCGGGGGCAGCTGGCCGCAGCCGCTGGCTCGCGGTAAGAAAAGTAATTTTCAAAGCCACGCTGACCAGGCCGGCCATCACGGAGAGAGCCAGCCACCCGTTCAAACACTGGGGCACACTGTACAGAGCAGGAATCAGGGGGGCGGGGGCAGCTGGCCGCAGCCGCTGGCTCGCGGTAAGAAAAGTAATTTTCAAAGCCACGCCACGATGGCCAGGCCACAGAGCGAGAGCCAGCCACCCGTTCAAACACTGGGGCACACTGTACAGAGCAGGAATCAGGGGGCGGGGGCAGCTGGCCGCAGCCGCTGGCTCGCGGTAAGAAAAGTAATTTTCAAAGCCACGCTGACCAGGCCGGCCATCACGAGAGAGCCACCACCCGTTCAAACACTGGGGCACACTGTACAGAGCAGGAATCAGGGGGGCGGGGGCAGCTGGCCGCAGCCGCTGGCTCGCGGTAAGAAAAGTAATTTTCAAAGCCACGCTGACCAGGCCGGCCATCACGGAGAGCCAGCCACCACCGTTCAAACACTGGGGCACACTGTACAGAGCAGGAATCAGGGGGGCGGGGGCAGCTGGCCGCAGCCGCTGGCTCGCGGTAAGAAAAGTAATTTTCAAAGCCACGCCACGATGGCCAGGCCACAGAGCGAGAGCCAGCCACCCGTTCAAACACTGGGGCACACTGTACAGAGCAGGAATCAGGGGGCGGGGGCAGCTGGCCGCAGCCGCTGGCTCGCGGTAAGAAAAGTAATTTTCAAAGCCACGCTGACCAGGCCGGCCATCACGGAGAGAGCCAGCCACCCGTTCAAACACTGGGGCACACTGTACAGAGCAGGAATCAGGGGGCGGGGGCAGCTGGCCGCAGCCGCTGGCTCGCGGTAAGAAAAGTAATTTTCAAAGCCACGCCACGATGGCCAGGCACAGAGCGAGAGCCAGCCACCCGTTCAAACACTGGGGCACACTGTACAGAGCAGGAATCAGGGGGGCGGGGGCAGCTGGCCGCAGCCGCTGGCTCGCGGTAAGAAAAGTAATTTTCAAAGCCACGCTGACCAGGCCGGCCATCACGGAGAGAGCCAGCCACCCGTTCAAACACTGGGGCACACTGTACAGAGCAGGAATCAGGGGGGCGGGGGCAGCTGGCCGCAGCCGCTGGCTCGCGGTAAGAAAAGTAATTTTCAAAGCCACGCTGACCAGGCCGGCCATCACGGAGAGAGCCAGCCACCCGTTCAAACACTGGGGCACACTGTACAGAGCAGGAATCAGGGGGGCGGGGCAGCTGGCCGCAGCCGCTGGCTCGCGGTAAGAAAAGTAATTTTCAAAGCCACGCCACGATGCCAGGCCACAGAGCGAGAGCCAGCCACCCGTTCAAACACTGGGGCACACTGTACAGAGCAGGAATCAGGGGGGCGGGGGCAGCTGGCCGCAGCCGCTGGCTCGCGGTAAGAAAAGTAATTTTCAAAGCCACGCCACGATGGCCAGGCCACAGAGCGAGAGCCAGCCACCCGTTCAAACACTGGGGCACACTGTACAGAGCAGGAATCAGGGGGGCGGGGGCAGCTGGCCGCAGCCGCTGGCTCGCGGTAAGAAAAGTAATTTTCAAAGCCACGCTGACCATCCGGCCATCACGGAGAGAGCCAGCCACCCGTTCAAACACTGGGGCACACTGTACAGAGCAGGAATCAGGGGGGCGGGGGCAGCTGGCCGCAGCCGCTGGCTCGCGGTAAGAAAAGTAATTTTCAAAGCCACGCTGACCAGGCCGGCCATCAGGAGAGAGCCAGCCACCCGTTCAAACACTGGGGCACACTGTACAGAGCAGGAATCAGGGGGGCGGGGGCAGCTGGCCGCAGCCGCTGGCTCGCGGTAAGAAAAGTAATTTTCAAAGCCACGCTGACCAGTCCGGCCATCACGGAGAGAGCCAGCCACCCGTTCAAACACTGGGGCACACTGTACAGAGCAGGAATCAGGGGGGCGGGGGCAGCTGGCCGCAGCCGCTGGCTCGCGGTAAGAAAAGTAATTTTCAAAGCCACGCCACGATGGCCAGGCACAGAGCGAGAGCCAGCCACCCGTTCAAACACTGGGGCACACTGTACAGAGCAGGAATCAGGGGGGCGGGGGCAGCTGGCCGCAGCCGCTGGCTCGCGGTAAGAAAAGTAATTTTCAAAGCCACGCCACGATGGCCAGGCCACAGAGCGAGAGCCAGCCACCCGTTCAAACACTGGGGCACACTGTACAGAGCAGGAATCAGGGGGGCGGGGGCAGCTGGCCGCAGCCGCTGGCTCGCGGTAAGAAAAGTAATTTTCAAAGCCACGCCACGATGGCCAGGCACAGAGCGAGAGCCAGCCACCCGTTCAAACACTGGGGCACACTGTACAGAGCAGGAATCAGGGGGGCGGGGGCAGCTGGCCGCAGCCGCTGGCTCGCGGTAAGAAAAGTAATTTTCAAAGCCACGCTGACCAGGCCGGCCATCACGGAGAGAGCCAGCCACCCGTTCAAACACTGGGGCACACTGTACAGAGCAGGAATCAGGGGGGCGGGGGCAGCTGGCCGCAGCCGCTGGCTCGCGGTAAGAAAAGTAATTTTCAAAGCCACGCCACGATGGCCAGGCACAGAGCGAGAGCCAGCCACCCGTTCAAACACTGGGGCACACTGTACAGAGCAGGAATCAGGGGGGCGGGGGCAGCTGGCCGCAGCCGCTGGCTCGCGGTAAGAAAAGTAATTTTCAAAGCCACGCTGACCAGCCGGCCATCACGGAGAGAGCCACACACCCGTTCAAACACTGGGGCACACTGTACAGAGCAGGAATCAGGGGGGCGGGGGCAGCTGGCCGCAGCCGCTGGCTCGCGGTAAGAAAAGTAATTTTCAAAGCCACGCTGACCAGTCCGGCCATCACGGAGAGAGCCAGCCACCCGTTCAAACACTGGGGCACACTGTACAGAGCAGGAATCAGGGGGGCGGGGGCAGCTGGCCGCAGCCGCTGGCTCGCGGTAAGAAAAGTAATTTTAAAGCCACGCCACGATGGCCAGGCCACAGAGCGAGAGCCAGCCACCCGTTCAAACACTGGGGCACACTGTACAGAGCAGGAATCAGGGGGGCGGGGGCAGCTGGCCGCAGCCGCTGGCTCGCGGTAAGAAAAGTAATTTTCAAAGCCACGCCACGATGGCCAGGCACAGAGCGAGAGCCAGCCACCCGTTCAAACACTGGGGCACACTGTACAGAGCAGGAATCAGGGGGGCGGGGGCAGCTGGCCGCAGCCGCTGGCTCGCGGTAAGAAAAGTAATTTTCAAAGCCACGCTGACCAGGCCGGCCATCACGGAGAGAGCCAGCCACCCGTTCAAACACTGGGGCACACTGTACAGAGCAGGAATCAGGGGGGCGGGGGCAGCTGGCCGCAGCCGCTGGCTCGCGGTAAGAAAAGTAATTTTCAAAGCCACGCCACGATGGCCAGGCCACAGAGCGAGAGCCAGCCACCCGTTCAAACACTGGGGCACACTGTACAGAGCAGGAATCAGGGGGGCGGGGGCAGCTGGCCGCAGCCGCTGGCTCGCGGTAAGAAAAGTAATTTTCAAAGCCACGCTGACCAGGCCGGCCATCACGGAGAGAGCCACCACCCGTTCAAACACTGGGGCACACTGTACAGAGCAGGAATCAGGGGGGCGGGGGCAGCTGGCCGCAGCCGCTGGCTCGCGGTAAGAAAAGTAATTTTCAAAGCCACGCTGACCAGGCCGGCCATCACGGAGAGAGCCAGCCACCCGTTCAAACACTGGGGCACACTGTACAGAGCAGGAATCAGGGGGGCGGGGGCAGCTGGCCGCAGCCGCTGGCTCGCGGTAAGAAAAGTAATTTTCAAAGCCACGCCACGATGGCCAGGCCACAGAGCGAGAGCCAGCCACCCGTTCAAACACTGGGGCACACTGTACAGAGCAGGAATCAGGGGGGCGGGGGCAGCTGGCCGCAGCCGCTGGCTCGCGGTAAGAAAAGTAATTTTCAAAGCCACGCTGACCAGGCCGGCCATCACGGAGAGAGCCAGCCACCCGTTCAAACACTGGGGCACACTGTACAGAGCAGGAATCAGGGGGGCGGGGGCAGCTGGCCGCAGCCGCTGGCTCGCGGTAAGAAAAGTAATTTTCAAAGCCACGCCACGATGCCAGGCCACAGAGCGAGAGCCAGCCACCCGTTCAAACACTGGGGCACACTGTACAGAGCAGGAATCAGGGGGGCGGGGGCAGCTGGCCGCAGCCGCTGGCTCGCGGTAAGAAAAGTAATTTTCAAAGCCACGCTGACCAGGCCGGCCATCACGGAGAGAGCCAGCCACCCGTTCAAACACTGGGGCACACTGTACAGAGCAGGAATCAGGGGGGCGGGGGCAGCTGGCCGCAGCCGCTGGCTCGCGGTAAGAAAAGTAATTTTCAAAGCCACGCTGACCAGCGGCCATCACGGAGAGAGCCAGCCACCCGTTCAAACACTGGGGCACACTGTACAGAGCAGGAATCAGGGGGGCGGGGGCAGCTGGCCGCAGCCGCTGGCTCGCGGTAAGAAAAGTAATTTTCAAAGCCACGCCACGATGGCCAGGCCACAGAGCGAGAGCCAGCCACCCGTTCAAACACTGGGGCACACTGTACAGAGCAGGAATCAGGGGGCGGGGGCAGCTGGCCGCAGCCGCTGGCTCGCGGTAAGAAAAGTAATTTTCAAAGCCACGCTGACCAGGCCGGCCATCACGGAGAGAGCCAGCCACCCGTTCAAACACTGGGGCACACTGTACAGAGCAGGAATCAGGGGGGCGGGGGCAGCTGGCCGCAGCCGCTGGCTCGCGGTAAGAAAAGTAATTTTCAAAGCCACGCCACGATGGCCAGGCCACAGAGCGAGAGCCAGCCACCCGTTCAAACACTGGGGCACACTGTACAGAGCAGGAATCAGGGGGGCGGGGGCAGCTGGCCGCAGCCGCTGGCTCGCGGTAAGAAAAGTAATTTTCAAAGCCACGCTGACCAGGCCGGCCATCACGGAGAGAGCCAGCCACCCGTTCAAACACTGGGGCACACTGTACAGAGCAGGAATCAGGGGGGCGGGGGCAGCTGGCCGCAGCCGCTGGCTCGCGGTAAGAAAAGTAATTTTCAAAGCCACGCTGACCAGGCCGGCCATCACGGAGAGAGCCAGCCACCCGTTCAAACACTGGGGCACACTGTACAGAGCAGGAATCAGGGGGGCGGGGGCAGCTGGCCGCAGCCGCTGGCTCGCGGTAAGAAAAGTAATTTTCAAAGCCACGCCACGATGGCCAGGCCACAGAGCGAGAGCCAGCCACCCGTTCAAACACTGGGGCACACTGTACAGAGCAGGAATCAGGGGGGCGGGGGCAGCTGGCCGCAGCCGCTGGCTCGCGGTAAGAAAAGTAATTTTCAAAGCCACGCCACGATGGCCAGGCCACAGAGCGAGAGCCAGCCACCCGTTCAAACACTGGGGCACACTGTACAGAGCAGGAATCAGGGGGGCGGGGGCAGCTGGCCGCAGCCGCTGGCTCGCGGTAAGAAAGTAATTTTCAAAGCCACGCTGACCAGGCCGGCCATCACGGAGAGAGCCACACCCCGTTCAAACACTGGGCACACTGTACAGAGCAGGAATCAGGGGGCGGGGGCAGCTGGCCGCAGCCGCTGGCTCGCGGTAAGAAAAGTAATTTTCAAAGCCACGCCACGATGGCCATCCACAGAGCGAGAGCAGCCACCCGTTCAAACACTGGGGCACACTGTACAGAGCAGAATCAGGGGGGCGGGGCAGCTGGCCGCAGCCGCTGGCTCGCGGTAAGAAAAGTAATTTTCAAAGCCACGCCACGATGGCCAGGCCACAGAGCGAGAGCCAGCCACCCGTTCAAACACTGGGGCACACTGTACAGAGCAGGAATCAGGGGGGCGGGGCAGCTGGCCGCAGCCGCTGGCTCGCGGTAAGAAAAGTAATTTTCAAAGCCACGCTGACCAGGCCGGCCATCACGGAGAGAGCCACCACCCGTTCAAACACTGGGGCACACTGTACAGAGCAGGAATCAGGGGCGGGGGCAGCTGGCCGCAGCCGCTGGCTCGCGGTAAGAAAAGTAATTTTCAAAGCCACGCTGACCAGGCCGCCATCACGGAGAGAGCCAGCACCCGTTCAAACACTGGGGCACACTGTACAGAGCAGGAATCAGGGGGCGGGGGCAGCTGGCCGCAGCCGCTGGCTCGCGGTAAGAAAAGTAATTTTCAAAGCCACGCACCATGCCCGCCATCACGGAGAGAGCCACCACCCGTTCAAACACTGGGGCACACTGTACAGAGCAGAATCAGGGGGCGGGGGCAGCTGGCCGCAGCCGCTGGCTCGCGGTAAGAAAAGTAATTTTCAAAGCCACGCCACGATGGCCAGGCCCAGAGCGAGAGCCAGCCACCCGTTCAAACACTGGGGCACACTGTACAGAGCAGGAATCAGGGGGCGGGGGCAGCTGGCCGCAGCCGCTGGCTCGCGGTAAGAAAAGTAATTTTCAAAGCCACGCTGACCAGGCCGGCCATCACGGAGAGAGCCACACACCCGTTCAACACTGGGGCACACTGTACAGAGCAGGAATCAGGGGGGCGGGGCAGCTGGCCGCAGCCGCTGGCTCGCGGTAAGAAAAGTAATTTTCAAAGCCCGCACGATGACCAGGCCACAGAGCGAGAGCCAGCACCCGTTCAAACACTGGGCACACTGTACAGAGCAGGAATCAGGGGGCGGGCAGCTGGCCGCAGCCGCTGGCTCGCGGTAAGAAAAGTAATTTTCAAAGCCACGCCACGATGGCCAGGCCACAGAGCGAGAGCCAGCCACCCGTTCAAACACTGGGGCACACTGTACAGAGCAGGAATCAGGGGGCGGGGGCAGCTGGCCGCAGCCGCTGGCTCGCGGTAAGAAAAGTAATTTTCAAAGCCACGCTGACCATCCGCCATCACGGAGAGAGCCACACACCCGTTCAAACACTGGGGCACACTGTACAGAGCAGGAATCAGGGGGGCGGGGGCAGCTGGCCGCAGCCGCTGGCTCGCGGTAAGAAAAGTAATTTTCAAAGCCACGCCACGATGGCCAGGCCAGAGCGAGAGCCAGCCACCCGTTCAAACACTGGGGCACACTGTACAGAGCAGGAATCAGGGGGCGGGGGCAGCTGGCCGCAGCCGCTGGCTCGCGGTAAGAAAAGTAATTTTCAAAGCCACGCTGACCAGGCCGGCCATCACGGAGAGAGCCAC
>JAFELL010001939.1:0-55153 GCA_019059645.1 Caranx melampygus
AAAAGGTTACAAAGGTCACTGGGTCATCTTCACTCATGGTCACATGAGGTAAAAGCTCAGCTGTGAGTGGGTGACTCACCCCAAACTGAGTACGGCACTGTCGCGTTGGCTGGAGAGCCGACTGCAGATCTGTCTCAGTGAGGGAGGGGGTACGTGTTGATGCCCTCTGAAACAAACAGGACAGATGTGTTAGCGCAGCGTCACAGCAGAGTCCAGATGTTGCTGATGCGGTGGGTGTGGCCTCACTGGGACGGCGTTGAGGAGGAACCTGAAGAAGCGCTGGACGTAGCCCTGCTCGTCGGCCTTCAGACGGTCCACGTGGATCAGGTGCTGCTGGACCGGAGGACTGGCCAGCTGCTCCACCTGCGCGCGGTTGTAGCGGTCGCCCACCGTCACCACGAACAGCGCCACCCCCTCACACTGCGCCCTCTGGGAGATGCGCTGCAGCAGGGCCCGTCGGCGTGGTCCGTCTCGGTGGCCCACCACGGCCATCAGCACCCTCTTCCTACGGGCCGGGCCTCGCAGCACCTCCCTCAGGATGTACTGCAGCGTGTGGCCCAGGGCCGAGGAGCTGCTCTGCTGCTCCATCCTCTGGACCAGGTGGCTCCTCATCGTGTCCGGCTCTGGTACGTCGTGAATCCAAACTCCACCTTGGGAGTCTGGGCGCCGCTCTGCTGGACCACGGCCACCGGGCCTGGTTGGAGCCCTGTCGAGGCTGCTGGCTCACGACAGCTGCTCCACCACAGAACCCAGGAGCTCCTGAGCACCGGCGAACTCATCGGCCTGCATCTCCTGGAGCCGTCCATCATCACGACCAGGTCCACGTCACCTGCTGGGGCTGCAGGTCCTGGCTGAAGGAGCATCGGTCCGGGTATGTGCAGGGATCTGAGCACCAGAGTAACATCAGTTCACTGAATCGTGCACATTCAGGGGACGTCTGTAAACTGCAGCGTCCTCCACTACTCTGCGTGTCTCTTCTGCCTCCTTTTCAACCTGATCTCACTTTAATCCTTATTTAAAAATACACCAGACACATGTGAATGCAGCACGTCTTTGAGGACATCTCCAGGGATGGACTCGACGTACCGTAACAGATGGCACAGTTCTTCACAATCCTCAAGTCAGCAGCCATGTCCCTCCCCAGCACTGTGAGGACGAAAGTGTCTCGTATCATCAACCTGAGAAGCCGAAACAGAAGCTGTCATCACTGAGAATGGATCAACCCGCAGGGAACACGATGAAGGCAGAGCTCAGTGTCTGGCTCTGAGAGAAACTCCCCCTCTCCGTTTAACTGATCTCTTTCTAATAGGGAGTGAAACAGTCGTTAAGTACAGGAATCAGTTTTATCCTCTGTGTCACAGTGGAAGACAAATGCTGAAAGTCTGGGACGTTTCCAAACTCACTCACCAAACTAAATAAAAAGGTTTTTTTTCCTGCTCTTCTGTCTGTTTCAACAACTTCTACAAGTGAACATCAGGAGCACAGACAGCTCCTCAGGCTCTCGTGCTGTTGGGCTGAAGTCCAACAGCACTTGAACGCCTCTTCTTCATCCAAGTCACAGCCAGGGTGTGAAATTAGGGAAATGTTTGGGGGCAATGGACAATCAAGAAAAATCACATTAGAGCTTTAAGTTCTTTTCATGGTTGAAGTCGTCAGCACCTGGCATGTACTACATATACTTAATATATTGTTTTAACACTGACACAAACCACAGCATGGTTCTTGGGGCCTGTGACCTTTGCTAACCTCTGACACCGGACATGGTCACAGCAGGAGTTCAGCTCGTGACGTGACAGGAAGAATCTCCTGCGTGGTTCTTATCGATCATCTGACGACCACAACGTTATGCAGTGAATCTTGGGACAGGCTGCGCTGGGGGTTGATGTGTCTGAGAGGCAAAGAAAGAAGAGAGACCTACCTCCATGGCTCGACCAATAGCAGGAGTGTTCCTCAGAGAGATGACTGCTGGGAAAATGTTGAGCCCCGGTACTCCATGATGGAGGTCGCCAAGTCGTTAACGTCCTGGGTTGGTCCACCAGCGAAGAACACGGCCACCTTCCTCATCATCATCCCCGATCGGACGCGCTTTAAGACGTTCTGACCAACGAAGCGCATGGCGGCGGCGAGATGGCGGCGGCTGCTGCTGCGCTCCAGGGCGATGTTTTTTACGGCCTCGATCAGCTGCTTCTTGCGGTGGTAGTCCTGGAGGCGGATCAGGTACCTGGTGTTGGTGTTGTAGCACACACTATGACCCGGGCGCCCGTGGGACAGTTGCTCTCGGAGACGGTGATGTCCTCCAGCAGGGACAGGAGGGCGGAGCGCTGCCTCTCGAAAGCGGCTGGCGTCACGTCCTCGGACATGTCCAGACCAAAGACCAGCTCTGTGGGGAGCCGGGCACGCAGACTCACCTGGTGGGGGTAAAGCTACAGTCAGATAAATCCCAGAATCCTTAGAGTAAACAGGAAGAGCCCTCAGTTCTGACGCCTTTCTACCAGAACCAGCAGGAACCGACAGCAGCTGGTCGGCTGGATCGGACCACACGGGCCGTGCAGCCTTCAGTGAGCCTTGGCCTGACCCATGACCCTGTGGCTTACCACTGTTCCCTCCTTTGATAGCCACCGCAGACTGGGAACGCCCCCAGGAGCTGCAGCTGTTGACATTCTCACCAGTCGTCCCGGTTTTGACCTCGTTGTCAAAGCTCAAACCTGAAATCCTGACGCTGCCCCTTGTTGCTGCTTTTAACACCTCTGAGAACGACGTGTTCACCTGCTGCCTCATATGTCCGACCCTCTGACAGGAGCCATGATCAAGTGTCTTCACCTCACCTGTTTCATTTTAATGATTCCCTGCTTTGACTCATCGTCGTCATCAGCTCTCAGTCTGATCTCGCCAACAGCTTCAGTCCAAAATCAACTCCCCACACATACAACCAGAGAGCGAGGGGTGGGACGTGCTGATGTGTTTTCGCTGCTCTCACTGGTTTGGCAGCTCGTCATGTGACCGTACTCACCACCGCTGTTCACAGATAACACAGAGACTACGTACCAGCAGAACAGGCTGTGGACCAGAGACAGAGAGACGGGTCAGAACCTCTGGTTTTCTGTTGTATGTGTGTGTGTGAGTGTGTGTGTGTGTGTGTTCCATCACTCACCACAGTTGTTTTTGATGAGGCTGACCAGCTGACAGTCCTGAGAGCACACAGGAGACGGTGTTAGACACAGAACACAGTGTAAAGTGCAGGTATGGTGGACTTAAGCTGGACTCACAGTGTATTCTCTGGTTCCAGGAGGACCTCTGGGACCCTGGACCGAGGAAACACACAACGTCAGCTCCTCTCATTCATTATTTCACTGTCTCCTGCTGCTCCAAAGGTTCGACTCCTGTCTTACCCTGTTTCCTGGACGTCCGGATCTCCAGGTATGCCTGGTCCTCCTGGGCCACCGGAGTCCCCTGGATCGATCGGACCACAATGAAAGTCACACAAAACAACCTGAATTAAAATGAACTCAGAGAGAGAGAGGTCGTTGCTCCACCCACATCTCGGCCGTCGTTCCCCTTGGGACCTGGATATCCTTTGGTTCCCTCTCACCGTCATCACCCTGAAACACAATGGCAGCTTCTCATCAGAGAGGAAAAGAGCTGCAAATGGATTCAGTCAAATCAAATGTGCAATAAATGGAAACGAGCTCAAACAATCTGAGAACACGGATAAACACTGATTCCTGCAGGTGCAAAGAGATCTGTGGTTTCTCTGCAGCTTCTCGTCGGAGCCTAAAACTCTCTGAGGAGAGAGGAGAGGCTGAAAGAGGCTGCGCCCTCAGCGGGCCTCAACACATCTACATACGACGCTCTGAGCCAAGTGACGATAACCAGGACTTATTTAGCAGGGTTCAGTTCGGACACCAGTCCTCCAGGGTATCCAGGAAAACCAGGATCTCCCTGTACACAGAAGGTCAGAGGTCAGAGGTCAGAGTGTGGTTTAGGATGATGAGGTGTGTTTTGAGGGCTGGACTAAATTTATTTTTTTCTTACCTTAGCACCTTTAGGTCCTGGAGGTCCATGCCCGTCTCTCCCGTCCAGACCCTGGAACAGAACCAGGCTGCTCAGTCTGACACACACACACACACACACACACACACACACTTCATATTGAACTGTAGTTAATGCTCAGCTCCGTACCGGTGCTCCTCTGGGTCCCTCAGACCTGGAGCTCCCTTCAAACCTGGATCTCCTGGTTGACCCTGAAAAAGCAGGTAAAAGGTCAAAGGTCAGACTCAGCTCAGGATATAAAAGCATCATTAGTCCAAGTTCCTGCAGCAGAACGCTGCACATGCAAAACACCTCATTCCTCCAGCGACTGCACTCTCTGATCTGGTCCCAGGATTTTTAACAAATCACATTCTGGTTCATTTTTGTTTCCTCCATTAAAGTCTCGATGTTTCGTGACCTTCACTTGTCTTGTTTCTGTTGGCCGCGCACACCTGACATCTCCACACACACCTGGATCCTCATGAAGTGATGAATCCCTCTGATCTTATTTGTGAACCATCAGTGGATTCAGATGTTAATGATCCACTCTGATGACTTTGGTCTGTGATCAAATACTTTCAGAAAACACTGGTTTTCTTCAGCAGATTCAGACTTTACTCAGAGACACATCATCTAACTTCATCTGCTCTCAGTAAGGCAGGACAGGAAGTGATGTCACGCACCTTCTGTCCGTTCGATCCCCGACGTCCACCTGTTCCTGGGGTTCCGGGCGTTCCATGTGCCCCCTGCAGGAAAACCAGCAGAGTTAGAGTCAGAGCCAAACGACTCGTCATCTCCACAAACACTGGACCTGAGTTGCCTCTGATTGGCTGACAGGTGTCTGATGTCAGAGCAAGAAGAGGAATTCATTAATCTGATCAGGGATCAGTCCCCACCTCTGTAAGTGTGTTTAATAAATGAGAGAGTGACTTAAGATGAGATAAGAACCACAGCAGAGACGGTTTTAGTTCAAACACAGCAGAAGAAGAAGAAGAAGAAGAGAGCGTGAGAAGGTGAAATACATGAGCTAATAATGAGGAGTGTTTTCATTACGTGTGATCACAACCACACACAGTGAGACAGTGAGACACAGTGAGACACAGTGAGACACAGTGAGACACAGTGAGAGAGTCCAGCTGCTGCCGCGGTCCCGTGGGTCACCCTGCACAGAACACAGCTGGGGTTCAAATGTCCTCCTCTGACCTCCGGTCTCTCTGTCTTCGTCTGGCTCTGATGAGGCATCTCCTCCTCTCATCACACTGTGTGGGTCCAGGTCCAAGTCCAGCACACAACCACTGGACCACAGCAACAGCAACAACAGCAAAAACACACCTCAGTGATTACTGATCTGAGACCAGAGTGGTACCAGTGGTCCCGCTGCACAGCTGCTCAGGGAGATTTGTAAAAGTCCAGAACAGACGGCGACTGTATCACCATCTGCACCGCGCTGTTGTTATGACGACTGTGGAGACGGAGGCTTATCTGGGAAGAGCTGCACAGATGAACGCTGCACTGTAGGACTGCAGGTCAGAGGTCAGTGAGCGACACACAAGCTCAGAGTGTGAGCCGGTGTGAGCCCAGTGTTCGACCCCCAGCAGCAGTGGGTTACAGACACACAGACACTGGGGCAGAGAGAGAGAGACAGCAGCAGCTGATGATGAACCCTGTTGGTCAGTTCATCACAGACTGGATCAGGAGAGCGTGACCGGGGAACCGGATGAAACTGGATCTGTCTGTGTAGAGGGTGGGAACCGTCTGACAGGACGGCTCCATCTCTGTGAAGGAGGAAGTCGACTGACAGTGAAGCTCTGAGAGAGTGGGCGGTGCTTAATTAAATCATCAGCCAGTCAGCTGCACCGACCTCCTCATGCTTCCTCCCAACACTTAGTCCTGCAGGGGTCTGAGCCAACATTACAACACGTCTGCTACATGAACACTGACACGTGTCTGTCCAGCGCTCAGCAGGAGACGACGCGCTCACGTACTGACCTGAGGTCCAGGAAAGCCAGAGATCCCTTTTGGTCCCGGTTCACCGTTGGGCCCTCGGCGTCCCTGCAGAGGAGACACGGACCGGGTTTAAGAACAGAGCTGCAGAACAGGCCGGTCACGGTCACCACGGCATGGTGACATCACGAACATACATGTAAAGATTATTCATGAACTCTGTTAGAACAGGGAACACGGTGGGCGCCATGTTGTCTCCTGTCTCTTTCCACTGTCCTATCAAAATAAAAGTGGATGTTATGATCAGTAGGTTCCAGAAGCTTGAAATGAATATGACAAACACAGACACACACTGTTTTAATAAAGATGCATATTTAGACAGTGGGAGGAACCTGGAGAGAACTCGTAAAGGGGGATTGAACATGGCGACGGTCCAAACCGCTGCACCACGGTGCCACCCACACTTTCACAACAGTAGAATCTGAAATAAAAGGATCCAAACAGGACACGTCATCACAGGTGAGAGGCCTCAGGTAGCAGCTCAGCCCTGCAACACGCAGCCAAATGCTACTTAGCAGCGAGCTGACATGTTAGCGGGTGAAGGTCGGGGCTGCAGCACCGACACCAACCGCCCAGCCTCTGTCAGTCACACGGTCAGTGGTCAGTTTCCACTAAAGCGTTCCCACACGTGCGACGCAGAGCACGAGCAGAAACCAGAGCGAGGAGCCGCCATTTTTATCCGCTTCGCCAGATTCCTCTCTGCTCCACACAAACACATGGTTTCCCTTTGCACACACAGCTCCGCTGAATTTCCAAGGAAGTCTGACCACCAGCCAGATGCAGTTACCACAACACTAACTGCCAAGCCCCCCCCCCCCCCCCCAAAAAACCACTGATGGGACAGATACTGCCTCCCTTGACCTGATTGGCTGCACAGTCCCTTCTCTTAATGAGCCATGCTGCTCTGTGAACGTGTGTTTGGCAGGATGCACACAGCTGCTGTAATTGAATCAAACACAGTGCAGAGAGTGTGTGTGTGTGTGTGTGTGTGTGGACAAAGCTTCTGCTGAGACAGTGAAATCACAGTGTTCTGGGTTAAAATGGACTCAGTGGCTTCAACCAAAATATCACCAACATCAGTGAAGTGAAGTCCGTCACATGTTCAACATGGACAGTTATGATGTCATTAATGCAACCAGTCAGAGTCACCATCGAGGCTAACGTGGCGCACGTCACTCAGGCTGTCAAACTTCATGACGACAACACGTCAACGCTTTAAAGCAAGCGTTTAAACACCACTATTTCTTTAATGCATGACTATCACTCATTCTGTCCCACTGACCTTTGACCTTTGACCCACAGTGTGAATCAGCTGCAGTCTCTGCCAACAATTAACCTAATGGCTCCGGACTTTTGCTCCAGCTGTGAAGTTACATATAATTTGTCAAACCATGAAACAAAAATCATTGAACGTTTTTTTTTTTTTCCAGCTATTTAACTTTTAACCCTCTTTTCTTTTTCCAAGCTAAACGGTCTCTGCTGCTCGTTTCATATGGAGCCGTCCTGTTTGGATTGGAACGTATTCACAGACCAAACACAGTGAGGCCTTTGAGGGTTTCTAAACTCTATCTGTCATTGTTTTTACTTTGAGTACAATAACGTCATGTTGAGATAAAGCAGCGCATTTGTTCCTTATTTAACACTGATTCAGGTTCAGGTGGAGCATATGAACTTTTAAAATTTTAATATTGTCACTGTGGATCTATAATAAACTAATAAACAGATATATCCCACTTCTGGAAGTGTGCTGTGTCTGCAGGAGCCTGGACCAGGTGTCATAACAAACCCACACTAGGTGGTTGGTGTTGTTGGCAGCAGGACGCAGACAGACACAGATTTAACAGTCGCGTCCTTCCCTTCTTTTCCTCAGAGACGAGTTGTGTTGTTACATAAACGTGGGACTGACACATTATCCTGTTAACACACAATATGGAAAGTGTTACGATTCAAAGGATGAGGACGACGGGGACGGGGGCGGGGGGCGGCGCCATAACATGAGAAGATAGTAATAAAACAAATTAGTAGCAGGCCTGCTGGAAGATTAAGCAACATCACCATGTTCAGTAAAAAAAACCAGCCGCAGTGTGAAACCTGTCTGACTTCATCACATCAGCGTCGATCAGACGACTGTGTTCACCACCGGACGTCAGGTCAACACACCTGCCACTACCTCATGAGGCTGAGGCCAGCAGCTGCACTTCCTCTCCTGACCACTAGAGTCAGTCTCCAGCAGTGAGTCAGTCTCCGCAGAGTCAACATGTTTACAGCCAGGTCTCTACTGATCACTTCCTGTTTACACAACTCACCTGTTTACACTGTAGTAACCACTAAAGGCATGGAGGACCAAGGGGGGGTGGGGCCTCTCTGACTGACATCCCTTCGACTTTCACCATTTGTGGATTAGCAAGGAGAGAGGGGGCGGAGTCAGATGCTGCCAAGATGGCAGCTCACTCTGAGCTTTAGAAATCTGTGGGGGCGGAGTCACAGCCCATCTTCATTTACAGATGTTTCCCTCAACAGTGCTTTGTGTGTCGTGCTACCTGGCCACCAGACTTCACCTCTGACACGCCAGAGTACGACATATGCTTCAATAAGAGCTAACAAAAACACGACTCTCCCACGTCACTGCGCTGAAAGAGCACAAGCCCAGAGTTCAACAAGACTGAGAGAGCAGAGGGAAAACACAGCATCAACACACAGTGAGAAAACGGCCGTGTGAAAGAGGATTTTGTTGTAATTCCCAGGTTTACTGGAGGTGCTGTGCTACACAGTGCTAACACTCTGCATGCTCGTCAGGGTCTGGCCTCCAGACTGGAAACGTTTATTGCGTTTTAACTTCAGTTGATGCATGTTTCACATTAGTTTCTGTTTCTACTTGTGTATTATTGTTCATGGGCAGCATTCCTCTGTTTTGTCTGTTTCTCTTTGCTGCACTTTGTTGATTTCTGCTACAAGTCAAAATGTAAACCATCTCTGTTTTTAGTGAAATCCACCAATTGCAGTGTTAGACGTGCAGGAACGGGCACAGATCACTCACCTGTGGACCAGCAGGACCTGGGGTACCTGGGTCTCCTTTAGCTCCTTTACCTCCTGGTGCACCCTGCAAAATGCAGAGAAGAAACGCAGTAAAAAGGGTGTTTCAAGGTAAAAGAACAGAAACATTGACTTGAATAAAGAGTTCCTACCTTCGCTCCAGGCGCACCTCTCCTCCCATCCTGACCCTGAACAACAACACATACACACATTTTATCAGAGAGATTTCAGGCTAGCTGGTTAGCATGCTAAAAAAGAGGGTGTTAAATAAGTACTTACTTTTTTTGTTTTATTTACCTTCTATTTATTTCTTTTTCTTTTTGATTTCCTAACACAAACAATGTAATGAGGCCAATGTGGGACAAGTGATGTCTTCATGATTTGTGGAAAAGGGGTGGGATTCAAGAAGCACAGCTTCTTCTCACTTCTTTTCAAATGTGTATGATTATGTTTTTGTTTCCAATTTTTGTTCTTCAACTGAAAAAACTGAAATTGTGCCTTATTTTGTTTCACTAGTTCAAAATAAACAAATATATATATTCAAAAAGAAGACAAGTGATAAAACTGAGAGAACCGCCGTGAGGCTAAAAGTGAGTGAAATATGAAGATAAGAATATATTGTATTGGAAAATGTATAAGGTGTTAATGTAATGAAGAGGAAGAAGCATCAAGTCGACTTCAAACACCCCAGATAAAAACGAGGTCAGAAACCTTACCGGGTTCCCAGTGACTCCGTCCCCACCTTTCTGCCCGTCTGCTCCGGGCCGACCCTGTGGATGAAGTCAACACACACACGGTGAACGTGTATCTTTAATCACAGCAGAGAACACAGAGGCACAGACACAGGGAACGTGACCACAGCATCAACTCGTTTCTTACTGGTAACCCTGGGTTCCCCACTTCTCCCTTGGGTCCTCGGCGGCTGTTGTCAGCACCCGATTGACCCTGCAGGCCAGAACACACACACACACACACACACACACACACACACACACACACACACACACACACTGTAACGTACTGGCGATCAATAAAGTTTCTAATTCCTGAGGCTGTCATATTAAAACCATCATTGTAAACAACGCAAAGCATTCTGGGAGTCCTCGTATCTTCTCACCGCACTTACATAAATGAAAGTGCTGTGATTGATCACATCCGATCTGTGATCCTTCAAAAGAAGAATCTTCTTTCACGAGCTTCCAGCTGTGCTCCAGCTGTGACCACTTTCTAACACATGACAAAGCAGATACTAAACTTAAAGTGGTTTTGATGATAAGCTGAGGAGTGTGATGTCAGAGCAGAGAGACTGTAGAGAACGACCCTTGTTTTGTTTCTGTTTCATGCGGTTTTCTCGAGAGGTTCCTGAAGGAGCCGCCTGTGATCTGCAGGATCAGGGCTTTACTGACGGGGCTCATCTGACGCAGCAACATGTGGTCCGGTCTGAAGGACCCTGCTCAATAAAACAACTACCTGTCGTCTCGTTTCTTTCAGCTCACTCTTGGTGGGTTGCTGCAGGGTTTGATGGTCGGACTGTGCCGTGCCTTATCCTAGTGCTGTAGTCCTCCAGACCGGTCTGGAGACCACATTTTGAAGGTCTTGTCTCGGTCTCAGTCGAGCTGGAGTCGGGAATTTTTATCAAGACCAGTCAGGACCACAGCTGCACTGACATTTTGTTCTTTAACCACAAATGTCTCCCGTGTCCATCAAATGTCGCTCACTCACTTTTACGATGTAATTAAAAAACTTTAAGATAATTACAGTTGTTCTACTAAAGTTCGTGTTGTGTAACATCTGGAAACTTGGCTGCAGCAGACATCTTTTCTTTTTAGCTGAGGAACAATCTAAATATCAAGTACTAATGGTCTCGGTCTTGGACTTGGACTCACCTACAACACTGCCTCCCCCTGAGAGAGAGAGCTCTTACTCTCATTAGTTTAACGAGCCCAGTTTTTACAGCTGTCGTGGGTGAGAAGCCTCGTTTCTGCAGAGCTCCATGTTTTAGAGTCTGGATGGTTTCAGCTTATTGTTCTACACTCTGCTCCACCCGAAACCAACCAACGCTCCAAATATTACAAATATTTCTACTGTTCTTCAACCTCCACTGAAGGTCGCACTGTAAAACCACTGACACATGAGGATTTCTTCATTGTTTCTTTGTCTCTCTTGTTATTCTCCATGATGGATCTGTAAAGAAAAGTCTACGTTGGGTCTCTGAGTTGTTGATGGGGTTGAAATGCTTCGGGCCACGATGCCTTTACATTAACAGGATGTTACAGACGCATCAGGTGTTTGTGTCAGGTTTGGTTTTTTGAGGTGGAATACTCACCGGATCACCTCTCAGTCCTCGCTCTCCTTTCAGTCCCGGTTCCCCTGTGATACCTGAGATACCCTGAGGATGACAGTTCAGCCAGAGGGGTCAGAGGTCAAAGCCTCCGACTGTCACTCTGGACAACTGATGGATGACTCAAGTATTTAACTTCAAGTAACTAAACACAAATAAAATGGTGATCAACATATAGATCTTTTTTTTTACTGGGTTTCCTGGGTGTCCTCTCTCTCCTTTCCATCCGTCATGTCCCGCATCTCCCTGAAAACACAACAACAGAGACAGATCAGCTCAGAGAGTAAAAACCTGCTGCTCATTATCACAGCTCGTTAGAAAACCTAAACAAGCTCCATGTTTCTTTTGCTCTTGCATTTTATCTGAAATGTTGATCTAAAAACCACCTCAGAGAAGTTTTCCATCTCCTCTCTCAGCTTCTCTCTGGAGATCTAGTAACAACAGGTCGGCTCTCTTCTGATTGGCTTTGGGCTTTGGGTGACTGCTTTGTTGTGACCTCACAAAGTGACAGGAAGTCCTGACGGCTGGTTTTAAGGCTCAGTGTCTGAATACAGGCTGTGTGCATTTCTCTGTGGACTGAGGCTTTGATACTTTCACAGTATTAATATAGAACCTAGAGCTGCTTTATAATCACACTACACATGGACGTCTACCTTTATACTGTATGGAGCTTTAAGACGCACGTCTACCTTTATACTGTATGGAGCTTTAAGACGCACGTCTACCTTTATACTGTATGGAGCTTTAAGACGCACGTCTACCTTTATACTGTATGGAGCTTTAAGACGCACGTCTACCTTTATACCGTATGGAGCTTTAGACGCACGTCTACCTTTATACCGTATGGAGCTTTAAGACACACGTCTACCTTTATACCGTATGGAGCTTTAAGACACACGTCTACCTTATACTGTATGGAGCTGTAATATATTACAAATGTAAAATAATGATGATACAGATCAGAGAGGAGAAGATAAGCTGATCAGACGTAGATGCTGACGTTCGTACCTGTTCTCCGTTGATCCCGTCCAGCCCGTCCTCTCCGTTCTCCCCCTGCAGCGTTGGACAACAGTTGTGTTAGTACAACTCAGTCTGAATGAACTCTACTCTACATGCTGCACTTCCTGTTCATTCTTTGACTCACCCGGTTGCCTGAGATGCCCCGGGAGCCCTGCAAACACAGACAACACATGTCAAACACACCAACATCAACATCATCTCAACATCAACATCAAGCGATGACGTGTTTAATGGACTGTTACTAATTGATGTAAAATGGAGTGTGTTGTTTTGCACATGCAGACAGTTCTGTACTCGACCTTCTGTCCACTGACTCCAGGACAGCCCTGCAGCCCCTGGGGTCCGCTCGGTCCAGGAAGCCCCCGCTCGCCCTGCAGCAACAGACAAAGAGTAAACAAGTGAACAAGTACGATGTCTTCTACAATTTACAAAGAATGAATAAACATGAAAAAGAGGAAAGAAGGAACAGGAACTTTGATATCAGGGTCCGGTCAACTGCTCATCTAAACTGATAATCACTTCTGCACAGAGGGCTCTCATGGAACTGCAGCTGAGTTCTGCTCTACAGCTCTCAGACCAGTTCTCCAGATGTCCTGTTTCCATGCATATGATTGGAGGGGCTTCATACAGACGTGTAATCTGTACTGTATGATTCTACATCAAGAGCGAATATTGCACTTGGCAAATATTCCATGTATCACTTTCACATCCAGGTCACATGACATTTTAGTTGATGATTAATTGCCAAACACATAATTGCGACTGACAATATAATTTAAAACATAGTTCAATAATACACATACACCTCATGAAGAAGAAGAAGAAGAAGAAGAAGAAGAAGAAGAAGAAGAAGAGCCGTTAATTGGCTTTAAACATTGGAACATATAGATAAAAACTGTCTGTTTGACTTCAGGCGTTGACACTAAATCCATGGTGCTAATGACAATAGATGTTTGTCAAATATCCTCCAGATCATTGGTTTGTGGCTCCACTCATGTGCCATTAAACCATAGAAGAAGAAGAAAAAGGGGGCGCAGTGTGATGATGTCACTCTAAGAGGACCAGTCAAACCTCACACGGTGGAAAACAATGAGGAAACAGTGATGAAATGTGACGTTTCTGTTAGTTTCATCCAGATGTTTAATCCAGATGAATGGAAACTATTTGACGCATCGTATTAAATAATTGTGATCTGGTGATGATGTCATAACTGTGACACACCCACACACCCATGTGTCACACACACACCCTCTGGATAAATGAGGATACAAGTTCACATATACATATTACACAACTGTAACGTGCAGATGATGATTTGTATTTGCTGTAACATGTTGCAGCCTCATGACACTTGTCTAATTTACACATGCAGGTTCATCAAAACAACATAAAGACAACGATTATATTTGGGTCATACATGTTTTACATTTCTGTGCACGTTGACTGAAACACTTACACTGACTCCCTCGTCTCCTGGGAAGCCCTGCTGACCCTTCTGTCCACGTTGACCCTGTTTGCAATCGATCACACACACACATTTCAGAAACAGGCTGACCACTGACCACTCCTGCTATCATTTTCTAAAACGTATAGAGTTAACATGTATGCACTGTACTGACCTTTGACCCTGGTCTACCTGGAGAACCACGGGGGCCCTCGTGTCCTGTACATTTGCACAAGACATTGCAGCAATCCCTGTCTGACACCATGTTCTGCAGAGAGGAGGAGAAAACAAATACCGGTCAGATCTCCTGATCCAAACGTCAGACACTTCTGTTATCTGTTCACAGAGAAGATGACACATTCAAACAAACACAACACCATAGAAATGATTTCACCCTTACAATCTGGTTGAAGATGGTGCTGGCTACATTCGGCATGCCGATGGTCAGAGGACGATGGTAGGTGAATCCACGGCCAAACTCCAGCATCTGCAGCTGAGCGGTGTCTCGCACTCCCTCAAGAGCCACGATCAGCAGAGCACTGACCCCTGCAGACACAACACACAACACCGGATTGTCGGCTTGACTGACATGGTAGATAAAACTAAATGGAAAAAGCCACAGTGATAAACCCTCGTTAAGGAGCTGAATCCACATCTGAGAGTTCGGTGGTGCAGAAATGTCCGAAGACATGAATCAAAGAAACAACTAGAGAGTAAAGTAATGTCATCAGGACTGAAGAGAAGGATTCATTCTTCAATGTTTCTTCTCATCAGAACATTGGAAACAACTTTTTACCCGACTGTCTCAGCCGCTCTGATTCCTCCTGCAGGTTCATCACATCACGTTCATCAACTCCATCTGAGAAGATCACCAGCACCTACAGAAGGTCAGTGACATGTTAGCTTGTTGTCAGGTGTGCAGGGCAGAGTCTGGCATGTTGTCCCTGTGTGTGTCCTTAACCGGTTCAGTGCGTTGGTTCAGACTGAGATATGTCAACAACTGTTAGATGGGTTGGCCTAACATTTCGTACAGATGATGCCCAGGGGGTAAAAACAGGATAAATAATGATTTTCTCTTTGTCAGTGTTTCCTCTGGTAACATGGTTTTGAGAGAAATGCCCCAACTATTATAACGTGACCTACTTGTGATTATCAGGTCGACGATATTTTCCAGAACTCTGACTAATGACTTCTCCATCGTACAAGCCGCCCTGTCGCGTTAGCTGCTGAACAAACACTGAAGCCACAGAACGAGGACGCGTGTGTCACCCTGACATAACTTCATGATGACTTTGAGGATCATCATTCTTACCTTGACATTAGCCGTGGACTTGGCTTGGAACAGCTCTTTGAAGGCCCTCAGTTGGGCGGAGTTTAAGTAGGTAGGTTGTGACACTGGATGGCTCATGACTTTCTGCACTACATCTTCACTGTAAACTTCAAAACTTGTGTCATACAAAGACTTTCCATCACCATCGATCAGGTGGTAGGAGATTTTGGTTTCCACATCTTTCTGTGCAACGCAGCACAGGCTGTGTGCTGAGGAAAGATAATGAGCGATCTGTGGCAGGAAGGTTTGTAGCTTGGTGTGACCACTGATCAGCATCTGACCAGGTGCACCGGTCCTTTGAGTAATATCAAATCCCATGGCGACGTCAATGGTGCAGCCTGCAGCAAAGGGAAACACGTCTTTACCTTGGGCTGTCTTAGATGTAAAGAGTAAACAGTGGGAAAGACAGCTAGACACTGTGACAGACAACATTTTTCAACTCACTTTTCTCGGTACTTTCGCACAAAGCATCGATCACCTTTTGCTTGATCTTTACCAAGCCCTCGAAGTTGCGTACATTGAACAGCCTCTGTGGGGTTCCAGTGATCTGCAGGAGCTGTAGGTCGTAGACATCTCCTATGCCAACAGCAAACACCTCTATTCCCAAATCCCTGAGATCGTCAGCTGCGTCCTCCACATCATCATGAGAATTACCATCTGTCACCAACACCAGGTTCTTGGGGACAAACCCACGGCTACCCCTTGATGGGTCAAAGTACCCTCTAACATGATTTAAGGCCTTTCCAAGATAGGTGTTTCCACCGGTGTATGTCATCTTCTCAATGCGTGCGATCACGTCCTCTTTGTCGGTGAATTCGGTGAGGTAAAACTCATCGTGAGGGTCGTCACTGAACTGAGCAGCTCCAATGTGTATGAAGTTTTCATTGACATCCAGGCTGTCCACTATTCCTGCCGTGAAGTTCAGCATGGCTTTGTAATTTTCAGTTGCGATACTACCAGATCGATCAAGTAGAAAGACCACATCTGCCAGCTCCTTTTCACAAGCTGCCGAAGCAAAGCAAGACAAACACATTAGTCCACACTATTGATGAACAGGTGCTATCAAATTATCTGTTTTGCTGAATTTATGGTTAGGCCCACCCTCAGCTGCCCAGTTTACAATTATCTGAGGTCTCTTAAAAGTGACAACATTCACTGGTCAAAAACCAAAGAGGGGTGATTTCTGCACTAGTGATACCTACTGGTTAGGGCACTTGTAGCCTGTGGATCTTGGGGGTATATATTTGACCTGTTCCAAACAGCTACTTGGCCTCTAAATTCTGTCTCAGTAGAAATTCACAAACTGTGACTAACATGTGCCTTTTCTGCTTCACCTACTGATCACTCTTCTCATTAGCTGGACTTGGTGCATCTGATCCAACAAGAACAGGAAGGTGTCTTTTTTTTGTAAAAATGTAATGTAAATTACAAAGAATATGAGGTCCCTTCACCTGAGAATCATGGTGCCTCAACAACATGGACATGGATAAAAAAAATGTACAGGATAACAAAGATAATGGTTTTTGATAAAACCAGTAAAAGGTCTGGAGCTACAAAAGCATGTGCAGCATGTGCAGCATGTGCAGCACGTGCGCTGCTGTCGACAAGTGAGGAGAGGGGCAACTAGCTATTAATTAACAAATCTCACTTTTTTGATTTATTGAAGGATTCCCCGTAACATCCACCAGGCTCTGTACCGAGATAGCAATTAAGAACTTTAATCTATGAATTCATTACTTTTCTTAACTCATACAACATGTGACGTTTAGATGCCACTGAGCTGAAGCATAAAATAGTGTGAGGTTACGTAAATTAACATGTAGAAAAAAATTGCTGCTATAAAGTTTCACATTATCACTTTAAAGAGTGACTCCAAATGAACCATGACACCTCTTACCTGGCTTAGTGGAAGTGCAGAGCTCTGGCAAAATGTTTTTGTGCAGATCTTTTAGGCCATCAAAATTGTCCACATAGAAGACTTTGGATTGGTCATCACCAGCCATGGTTTTCAGCTGTGCTATGATTGCGTCCCTTATTCCAATACTGAAGACAGTGATCCCGTTTGTTCGTAGTTCATCAGATGCCGGCTTCAGACCAGGATGGTCGGTAGCATCCCCGTCTGTGATAACCATGAGGATCTGAGGTACCTTGAAAGCTTTTCGGCCGCCATATTCAGCACCAAAGAATGGTAGGCAAAATTTCAAGGCTTTGCTTGTATATGTATTTCCCGTTGGTTGGTTGATATTTCTAATGGCATTAAGAACAGTTTGCTTGGAGTTACTATTCTTTAGAATAAAATCAGTCCTTGGTTCATCGGCGTAGAGCACGATCCCAAAACGAGTGTGGTCCAAGCCAACAGTGGTCTTGTTCACCACTGACTCCATGAATGTTGTCATGGTTTCAAAGTCTGCTTTATTTATGCTTGTGGAGCCATCCACCAGGAACAAAATGTCAGCTTTGTTAGTCTTCTTACAATCTGATTTAGGAAAAAAAAGACAAAATTGAAACTCAATCAATCCAAAAAGATCTTGATTACTGCAAAAAGCAAAAATATTGACCAGATAAAAGCAACCTAATCTGGGGGTTCACGTAAAATGTGAAAAACATGCGTTCATACATTTTTCTAGTGGCCAAACGGCTTTCTGTTTGAGTTCAGTGCATAACCATTTAAAGAGAGGCTCGTTTTCAGTTTGTTTGCAACTGTGGTTGGACCCACTTTTTAAAAATCAATGAAATATGTCCTTTGTTCAGATTTGCAGGCATCTTACATTCAACTGTACGATGTGTACACATTACAACTCATTCTTATTTGAAGTGCGGACTCAAACATATATTGAAAAAGAAAGATTAAAGGTAGAGTCTGGAGGTTTGTTCGTTGCAGTTTGTAAACAAAACATTCAAACTCTGCAGACAGAGTCGCCACCACACAGGACTAGAGCTCCACAGGTGAGGACTGAAACCGGATTTCAATTGTATAAGTGTAGTGTTTATTTGAGCAAAAAGCTCCAGACTCTACTTTTAACCTCATGACAAAGCCTCCACAAAATCTGGCTCACATACTTTTGACATCTATTTGTGCTGCTCTTACCTTCTTGGCAGATTTTCAAGATCAACTTGCTCTCCAGTGTCTCCAGAGAATCAAATCTGCCCACATAAAAGACCATGTCCGCTGAGCCGCTAAGCTCTCTCAGCTGCGTGGTGTCAGCCTCGTCCACTCCAATGGCGTAGATCATTACATTCTTCCCTCGCAGAGCTGTAGCAGGGCCGCTGACTACATCTTGGGACTTGCCATCTGTTATAATTATCAGCCTCTGGCCCACATTACGACGCCCTCCATTGACTCCATCAAAATGATTTGACACCTCTCTGATGGCCCGTCCTGTGAGAGTGCCTCCTTTCATATGCTTCATATTGTCGATGGCTTCCAACATACGGTCTTTGCTGTAGATGTCGGTCAGGCGGAACTCCATTTTTTGTCGAGTGCTGTACTGCATGACACCAATGTGCACCTGATTCTTCCCGATGGTGGACTTTCTAATGATAGATTTCATGAACTCTTTCATTTTCTGATAGCCTTCATCAGATATGCTCCCAGAGCTATCAACTAAGAAAATGATATCGAGCAGTACATCTTTACAAGCTGCGGACAAAGAACACAGAAATGTTAGTGGGATTTCTCGTCTTCCCCTTGTCTTGCTTCTTGTCCTGTCATTGAGTGTCACTTAGATTACAGGCAATGGACAAGCTAGAAATGTGTACTGTGTGGAGAAAAACTTTACTAGAGTTGGTTTCTGTGGAAGATCTCCTCTCAAATGTCCAAATTAGTGAGGCTCCATTTGTACACTGAATTAGAGAGTCCTCAAATACCTGAAGGATCTGACTATAGTTGGTCATGATATCTAGATTTGCAACCTCCTCTGTCAACTGATCCCTAAACATCTGGTCCAACAATATAACTCTAGTGAGCAATATCACTTGGTCAACGCCATTAACACTTCACAACGTAGGAGTTTAGTTTAGTTACAGATGGGCGTGAACGTGTATTTCTCCAGAGCAACTTAAATCAAAGTAAGTTCAAACTCCAATGAGTGACACATCACAGACACAGTAACGCCACACAGACTTGTATCATGGTCACTTGGTTACTTCTTCCATGTTCACAGCATATTTTCTCATCAAATTTGGTTTTTACAACATTTTAGTTGTGATCTGTGCCGTTCGAGAAACTCCTGCCATCTTTAATCTTCTGTCTTGCTAGCAGTACAATGCTATCTGAACTAGCCTCAGTCTCTTGATTGGCCTCTTCTGTTGAGCTGGTGATGTATAACATGTAAGGGGAATAGGGGAGACACAACATAATATATTTGCATTTTTGTTTATTAACCTTTATGTATTTATTCTCAAGGGGCATTGAGGTTACCCTCGTCAAGGTGACAAACACATTAAAAACACTGACACCGATTTATAACCATCTCCATCCAGAAGAGTGAACCACTTAACATATGTTTGACTCTGCTTATATATCACGGCCAAAGGTATTAATTTCTGCTGTATTACAAAAGTCTGAGCTTTCAAATAAGGCTTAGTTCTGGTTCTAACTGAACTCCAATTCTAAGCTGTACTCAGACCAGTTTTACTTACCATCGGGAGAACAGATGTCTCTGACAATGTCATCTTTGAGGGATGTCAGGGCGTCAAAATTGGTGATTAAGAAAGTATTCTCATGGTTACCAGCAATATTTTCCAGCTCTTTCTGGTTTGCTCCTTTCCCCTCTGTTCCTTTCACTCCAACAGCAAAGACGGTGACTCCTTGTGCCCTTACATTTTCTGCAGGAACTGTGACTTCATCCTGTGACTCTCCATCTGTGATGACAATCAGATATTCTGGAACTTTGTAACCCCGACTCTCCTTTGCTCTCTCAATTTCTCTCTCCATGGCTTCCAGTGCTTTTCCTGTTTTTGTCCCACCACCTGCGTGGTGTATATTTTGCACGACTGTCACCATACTTGCAGCAGTGGAGTGAGCTGTTGGCTCAAACACCAGAGTTTCAGAGTCAGAGTATTTCATGAGCCCTATGCGGACATGGTTTTGGCCAATTTGGAAGGACTCAATAATCCCAATGATGAACTTCTGCATGTCCCTGAAGTCTTCGTTTTCAATGCTTCCTGAGTCATCCATCAGGAAAAAGATATCTGCGTCATCCTTTTGTTTACATGCTGGAGGGGAAAACCAAGAGACAGGAGTTAATTATTTTTATCCAGACAAAGGGGGGAGGTTAATAAATGAACATTTATACACTAGGAAATATTTGAATGAATACTAAATTCATAAGCTGTTCAGACCTTGTATGATGTCAGTTTGGGTTGATGTGCCTGTGGTCACTTTATCAATGATATTGCTGCACAGGGCTTTCTGCAGGCGCTGCTTCAGGGGTTTCAGGTCAGTGAAACTGTCCAATTTGAAAACATAGTCTTTGCTGGGATGAGATGCCATTTGCTCCAGTTCTGATTCTCTGGCATTTCTGATTCCTACAGCGTAAATGGTGACACCAGCCCGACGAAGACTAATTGCTGCTTCGCTCACATTATCATAGGATTCACCGTCCGTGATCAACACTGCCACCTGCTGGACATTTTTCCTTTTGCCCCTTTTCTCAGTGAAAACATTGTCCCTTGTGAAGTTTAGGGCGGCCCCAGTTTTTGTACCACCAGCATAGTATGGCAGGACGCTGACAGACTGCAGGATGTCAACTTTGCTTTTGGCTGTGTCGAGGTAGATGTGTGCTGTAGGAGTGTCATGGTACGTAACGATGCCAACTCGGACCGATGTCTGACTGACATCCAGGCCACTGATGATTGAGTGTAGGAAAGTTCGTACCAGCTGGAAGTTGGAGTGACCAATGCTCTCTGACTCATCAACAATGAACACAATGTCTGCCACATTGGCCCCTTTGCAATCTGTGAAAGAAGTGAAACTGGTTAACTTGAGCCAACTTGTGCTACAAAACCAACAGCAAACAACACAAGTACCTCACTAAGCAACAGTGACCAAGATGCAATTTTTCTTACTAATAGACCACCATACTTGATGTTAATGGTGCTATGAGGCTCACCCAGTCAATCTCTTGTGCACTTTGGTCAACAGGATTTCTACCTTTAAATCTGGTATGAATCAGAGGGACTTCAATGGAATAGGTAGAATATAACTTATAACGTTTGGAAGTAGACCTTCCAGACACTACAGGAAGACAGACCAAAACCAGAAACCACTCGTTTGGTGGTGGATGATGGTAACTTCTGTAAAATATAACAGTTGTTCTTTTGTTTGTTGTCTGTATTTTATATGATGTACTGGGAAATGCAAAAATGTGGTATTTGTTGAAACGTTCATGTTAGCTAAGTAAACTGTAGAAAGCAACTTCTGAGCCTAGTTAAACTCACTTTAAATGAATTACAGATTATGAATTATTCCTCTCTGCAAGTGATTATTGGTGAATGATTGAGATGAATATGTTAATTGCAGAGCTGGAGTCAGGACATGGTTAACCCAATGTGTCACAAAGGCTTGCTGGGTCAGAGTGCACCTACCAGTTCCACTAAACAGCGTATGTAAAATAATAATGCAAAGTGCAGAAAACTTACTTCTTGAGCTAAAATTATGTTTTAAATACCTTGCTGTTTGGGCCTGAATGCTCCACAGGTCCCATTAAAACATGAAGGTGACGTGTATGAAAGTAAAACTGGGGAATTCTAACTACATTTGACATTTTACATTGTACAGCAGCGATGGTTTTGCACCACGACGTCACATCTACAGAAAACCGTTAGCTGAGGTAACTGTCAACTGACACAACTGGCTGACTGTCTGGCAAAATGTTGTCATCTATCACAATCCATAAACTGCAGCATGGTCACCTACCAACTGTACTTATTTGTCGTATCAGTACAGAACCATCAGACCATTAAGTCATTACACATGGCAGATTTTTTTCTGAAGCACTTCCAAAATAATGTAGAGCTCCTTCATAGTCATAGTCTGTTTGAAATAGTAATAGTCTACTTCTTACTTCACTTCTCTGAACACATTAACCTTTCATGCAACAGTAAACAGTAACTGATGGAGAAAATGAGATGCTGATGCTGATGATACAGTAGAGTCAATAAAAACTGTCTTACCTTCAGTAACGTTCTCCTTTATCGGAGTCACAAGGAAGTCTTTCAGGACAGTTACTCTGGTATGATCAAACGCAAAACGAGATTGGCTGGCAAGATCATATAGAAAATCTAGTCCTGCATCTGCACTCATTGCCACAAGGTTTATCCCTGCTGACTTGATCAAATGAGCCTCCCAATGCACTGGACCAACCGAGTCTCTTCCAGCCACAACGACCAGGAACTGTTGTGAGCCATGGTGTGCCCGACCCCCTGCCTGTGGGGTGAAAAAGTGAGTCCTTGCGTACTTCAGAGCTTTGGCCAGGTCATGTTGTCTGCCAGGTTGCCGTTGCAGATAGAAACGTTGAACAGCACTGATTGTGTCCTGCTTGGTATAAGAAGCATTGAGAAAGAATTCAACCTTGGTGTCTTCAACATACTGAGCCAAACCTATGCGGAAGGCGGACGGTCCAACGTTAATCTGCTTGATCAATTTGTTGAGCTCTGATTTAAACGTGGAGTATGGTCCTTGGGCTATGCTGCTGTCCACCAAGAAGAAAACATCTGCATACTTGTCCGCCAAAGCTGGAAAAGAAAAAAACTGCATTTTATTATCGTGCAATATGACATGGTTATCATGCTGTGGGTGATTCATCTGCTTCAAACAAAGGTGAAGTGCTCCTGTTGTGTTATTGTTGTTGAGCATGTCTCAAAAAATTCAGCTTTTCAACTCAGAGGAGACACATACTATCTACATGCCTGTAAACCCATCTAATATCATGCAGTACTAAGCTGAACTTTCTCACTTAATGACTGCAGATCAGAATTTTATTCAAAATGTTGTAGGAATATATAAATACAAATAAACATGGCCAACATGATTTCAGCCTGATGGACAGAATCCTTACTAGTAACCTCAGATTCTCTCTCTCTTTCTTTTATACACGTCTACAGACATGGTCCTTTTCATATTTCATGAGGAAATTGCCAAATGGGGCTGTAAAACGATTCCTAACCCTCCACAGATTTGCAGACAGTTTGCAGCAGCCTCCCCCTCATGGGCTCCAGAGCAGTGAAATCCGTGATGTGAAGCACAAAAGGCTCTCCGTGGAAGTTGGCGATGTCTTCGAGCTCTTCCTTTTTGGCCTCTCCCACACCGATGGCAAACACAATGACTCCCTGATTCCTCAGTTTCTGTGCCGGTTCAGTCACTTTGTCACTGGACTCCCCATCTGTGATGACCACAGCAATCTGAGGCACTCGGCTCCTCACCCCAGAGGTGAAGAACTCTGTCCGGATGAAGTCGATGGCCTTGCCCGTATATGTGTCCCCTCCTTGGTGGACGATTCTCTCCACTGCAGCCAGCAGTGACTTCTTGTCAGGGTGAGCCTTTAGGAGGAACTCTGTTTGAGGATCATCACTGTACTGCGCTACGCCGATCCGAACTTTATTGGGGCCAATGTCTAGGGACCGGATGACACTGCGGAGAAAATTCTGGATCTGCTGAAAGTTTTCAGATGAAATGCTGGAGGAGCCATCGACAAGGAAGACGATGTCGGCCACAGTGGCATTTTCACAATCTGGATGATGGAAGGAAAAAACGTCAGCATCACATATCTCACAGTAGCATTCTGGGAGAAATGTTACAAACAGCCACAGTAACGTTATTGGTCACAACCTTCCTTCACTCTGATGGGTAACTAAAGTAACTGATAGTTTAGCACTGCTGCAATGTAAAAACTCATTCCTAAATATATTTTATACTTTCTTTTGTTTACCTCTGTAACTCATAAACATTATGTTGAAATGGGTAAAAAAAACAAAAAATCCATTGAATGTGTTTGTTTAAAAAGGAAGTTGGCTAAAGGTGAGTGTGACATAAACTCCATGAACACCAGCGTTCACCTTCACTGTCCAGGTACATGACTCATTTCTGAAAGCTCACCTTTCATCTGAGCAGCGACACCATAGCAGCACGCTGCTACGACGAGGCTGAAGAGAAGACCTGTGCTTCCCTTCATTCTGAAAACGCTCAGGAGCTTCTCTTCTCCTGTAAAACAGACATAAGTGCCGGGTTCAAGCTCGTCCTCGACCAGTCCCCATCATGTACAGCATGAGGACTCTCAGTAAATGTGTTTCTAACGGAGCTGTTGACATGAAGTTTTCACCAGATCCAAGTAATCCACACATACAAAGAAACCCAAACATATACTGTATGTCAGTAAATTAAGTTCTGAATAATCATATTGGACACACGAAGAAGAAAAGGAGAAGGAGCAGAAAGGAATGAAAGACAAGAGATCAGCTGAAATCAGAAGGTGATCCTGTCTCCTATCAGTGCCCATTAACCACCATGGCCTCTGTGCACACTCACCATGCAAGATGTGAATGTGAATGTGAATGTGTATTTTTCCCGCTGTACATCCGTGTTGCAAACACTTGGCATGAATTAACATTTACAAAAACTCTGCTTAAACCCTGATAATTACGACAATTTCCTGAGTGCAGCCTTTTAACATGACAAAACACAACAAAACAAAAGTCTCACAAAAACATTTGTAAACACTTGAACATGAGAAGAACACTACGAGCAGTTTCCCAGAGTTCAGCGGGGGCACCTGGGTGGTTCATGGTCAAATCAACCATCAAAACAAGCAGAGTAATTTGGGATTTGCTGTTGAACTTGGACAAGACTTACAGACCAAAGAAATAAGTGATTTAAAGAAACAGCGAGCCGAGTCAAGCTCATGTGCAAGACCTGGACATCTTTACGGTCCTCATGCAAACTACAGTCTCATCCACCTTTAATGGCGTGTTTGTATTTAGGACACACATTTACAGCAAAGGGGCACAGAAGATAGTATATCATTGAGTTTACTTACAGGAATAAAGAGAAAATGAGAGTGAAGGGTGCAAACGCCCTGGCACTGCACACAGGGAGGGACTGAAGGTGACCCTGCTCTCTCTCTGCCCTGAGGCCGAGATGTTCCCTCAGCTCCAGGCCGTCCAGCGCTCGCTGTGGAGCGTCGTTTCTTAACTTCTATTTCCTGATGCTTTGCTGATATGTCCCCAGACACCAGTTTACTTCATAGCTGCGCTGTGTTGTCTCTTTGTTAATGGTTAAATGGAGGCGTGTCATCCATTTGATTTGGTGTGATACGGTACCAGCTGATATTAATGACTCGTATTGATCACTGCAGCAGACAATAGGAGCCATGAATGAAACCTGAGCCCTGGCCTCGTCTCACGGCCCCGCGGCTTCAGTCTGAGTTTGATTTTGTTGATGTGAACACAACAGAGTGTGAACCGAAGCTGTTTCACAATCACAGCAGAGAGTATGATCTAATCTGTGCTGTTCGTGGTTTTCATCCACTCTGGGACAAACAGCCTCTTCTCATCTTTCTGCATATAAACTAAAATCTAAATACATCTAAATACAAAGAAACCCAAAGCAGTGAAAGCTGCACATGACCTGCAGCATCAGCTGTTCGTACTTTGACACTACTGACCCACCCATCGGTTGATCAAAGCACAGTCACATTTACATCCTGTGACAGGAAAGTTGTCTGTGATTAGATGTTATTTACTTTATTACTGTCTCAAATGCCACTGAGATAGCCTTCCTCCAGGAGGAAATGACCCATGATCCAAAGCAGTAATAGACAGACAGACAGACAGACAGACAGGCAGATAGACAGATAGATACATAGAGAGATAGAAAGACAGATTGACAGATAGATAGATAGACAGGCAGATTGACAGATAGATAGACAGACAGGCAGACAAACAGACAGACAGGCAGACAGACAGGCAGACAGACAGACAGACAGACAGACAGGCAGACAGACAGACAGACAGACAGACAGACAGACAGGCAGACAGACAGATCGGTCAACAGATCTTACCTGGCTCAGAGACACGTCAGATGAAGGTCAGGAGGAGTGAAGACCCAGTCGATCGTAGATCTACAGAAACAGACATCATCTCTGTTCTTACATGCTGCTGACGCTGAGCTGTCCACACTGTCACTGTTACTGTGCCTTACTACAATAAACAGTACAAATAAACAAAAGACCATGGGACAACATTATTACACTAAAACGAGTGTGTGTGGTGAGTTCGGGTGTCTGTAGTAGCAGTGGGACAGTTGACTGTCTGTGGTTAGTTCATATTTGGGACGGAGGCCTGAACACTGTGAAACACTGACCGACCGACTGACCGCCCGACTGACCGACGGAGCTACGATGACATTCAGCACCTGTGCTGCCAAGTCGTCACGGTTAAATCACATACTTCACATTCTTACTGCGACTTTTGTTTGTATTGTGTAGGACATGTATGTATATGTATATGTATATGTATATGTAACCCTGTGACATACTAAAGATAAAAGCACTCATGTAAAGATTCAACATTGAGCCTGTTAGAAACTGGAGCAGCGGGTAGAGCAGGCGCCCCAGTCCTCGCTGCAGTCGGCCCCGGTTCAAATCCCACATCGGGTGCCCCTTACTGCATGTCATTCCCCCTCTCTCTGCCTCCCCATTTCCTGTCTCTCTACACTGTGCTGTCCAATAAAGGCAAAAATGCCCCAAAAAATCTACTTTAAAACAAAAAGAAAGAAACTGGTATTGAATATATGTTGTTAACCAGCTCTGATAACGCATGACAGCAGATACGCTCTTTTCTTTGAACATGTTACGACCTTATGTCTTCATTTATCACGAGGGTGTTATATTCAGTAACAATGCAGGGGACACATACAGCAACTCTGACACATCACGCTTCTGCCGGACAGCTCCTCACATCACTGGAGGAATGACAGAGGTTTAGGTTGCTATGGAAACAGCTGACCATCCATCTACAGTACCTGTCCTGTGACCTGTTGCCAACGACCGTATAAAACAATTGAAGACACCGAGCAACAGTGAGGTGCTTCGGATTATGTTTTTTGTTTTTTATTGGGGGGGGGGGGGGTTTGAATCAGTAACAGATGCAGATCAGCTGTTTGGCTGCAAACTAACCTCAGTGCTGAGACATTCCTGTCACACTTTGAGTCAAGTGATTAGAGCAGAGAAACCTGATGAGCTCAAGTTCTGCTCCGACAAACCTTCACAGTCACATATGACCAAGAAAACTTTAAGTTCAAACACTGAGTGCAAACTGGAAGAGAAAATGACACGTTCATGCAAGATATCACTGTGAAGGACAAATAACAAAACCCAAAAAAACATTGCTGCACTATAAGAGACAACTGCAGACAGGCTGAACTGTGCACATGGAAACATGAGAACACTAAACTGCTAAACTCTGAAGAGATGTTAAAAGTGACTTACAGATGTGCTGCTGCTGCTGCTGCTGCTGCTGCTGCATCAGCTCTCTCTGCATCCAAACACGCCAGTCACTACAGACGGAGTGAGGGCAGGTTTCCCTCTAGACCATGATAAAGAAAAGGAGGAGGAGGAGGAGGAGGAAGAATGAGACCCGGCCATCGAACTCCTCCTCCTCCTCCCACCACATTCTGCAGGAGAGGCTGATGAACTGTAATCCATCACTTTTTTTATTAGTACAGCAGAGCAGACGTTCCTCACCAGCTCTGTGCTCTGGACCACAGGCCTTTGTCCTTTTATAGCAGCCGCTCACTTCCAGTCATTTACCTTCTGTCTTCAGCTTCATGTCTGAGGGGTCAGTGACCTCTGAGGTGTTACCTGGCTCACGTTGGACCAGTAGAATCAGACCAGGTGTTTTCAGGGACAGTGTTTGTTGCAGGGAGTTACATGACACCATGAATACTACTACTACTATTACTCATGTACAACACTTTATTGTTTCATAAAACAATTCCTATGAGCTGTAAATGTGTAATCATGTGAATGTGCTGGCATCCTCCATCTTCAGACCTGGGTTGAAGGACTAAACCAGATGTTGAGCTCTGGCCCTGTTCACACACTAAGGCACAAACACACACGTGTGTGTGTGTGTATGTGTGTGTGTAGCTGGACACAGGGCTCACTGTTGGAAGGCGCTCAGCTTGGCCTCAGAGCAGGTTCAACGGGAATCCCATGATTTCTGAGGAAAAGCTTTATGTAAGTGTATGTGGCAGCAGCTCAGTCCGAGGAGAGAGGGAGGAACCTTCTCTGGAAACTCAAAAAAAAAAAAAAAAAACGATTTGTCTCGTCAGATTTGTGGTCAGTCAAACGTCTCCATGGAGAAGTCTCAGTGTTTGTTCTCCGCTTTATGGTTTTGGGCCCAGATTCAACAACCTGATAAAAGTACAAACTTTTCACTGCGTAGATCTACATCTACATCATCTTCACTGAACATCCTCACAGCGCTGAAGATCTTCACTGTACAGAACATCAAACACATCTTCACACAGCAGAGCATCTTCACTTTGTAGAGCATCTTCACAAAGTAGAACATCTTCACAGAGCAGAAGATCTTCACAGATCAGAACATCTTCACAGATCAGAACATCTTCACACAGCAGAACATCTTCACACAGCAGAACATCTTCACAGAAGAGGAGAGAGCAGAACATGTCTGCTCTCTCCTCAATGTTCTTCGTGGAGCAGCAGCAGCAGAACTTCTTCACCACACAGACTTTACTAGCTTGCTGTTGATTATCACTGAAGATTTAAACATGTCACAGAATAACTTTCCTACACAGTGAGGTGGGAGGAGAGTTTTAAAAACCAAAGCCTGGATCATGTTGAAGAGTGGATCATCATCATCATCATCGATGACCACTCAGACCACTCACTTTACTTGCAGTAAAACTCCACACAGCAGCATGAGTCACACAGGTGCAGACTGTCAGCTGACCCTCTGCTGACTCAGCCAAACTGCCTGCATCGTTCAAGGAGCTGATTTTGAACTTGGTAACACCCAGACCTGTATCAGTACTGTATCTGAGCCTCCCATGACCCCCCGCCCGCCACTCCTCGTCTACACTGAAACACATGTCACAGTGTGGACTACCGGACATCTGGAAGCGACACAACCCAAGCAACTCCTCCTGCCACAAAACATAGTTTCACAATGACGATGAGAACTCGATGAGTGCGATGAGTGCCACAGCTTCTCAGACGTCTCCTTTTACTTCTCTGTTACAACCATTAGGACTAGACAGGATATTTTTAACCACTGCTGCTGTTACTGCTGCTGTTACTGCTGCTGCTGCTGCTGCTGCTGCTGCTGTTACTGCTGCTGCTGCTGCTGCTGCTGCTGCTGCTGCTGCTGTTACTGCTGCTGCTGCTGCTGCTGTTACTGCTGCTGTTACTGCTGCTGCTGTTACTGCTGCTGCTGCTGCTGCTGCTGCTGTTACTGCTGCTGTTGTTGTTACTGTTACTGCTGCTGCTGCTGCTGCTGCTGCTGTTACTGCTGCTGTTGTTGTTACTGTTACTGCTGCTGCTGCTGCTGCTGCTGCTGTTACTGCTGCTGCTGCTGCTGCTGCTGCTGTTACTGCTGCTGTTACTGCTGCTGCTGCTGCTGCTGCTGTTACTGCTGCTGTTACTGCTGCTGCTGCTGCTGTTACTGCTGCTGCTGTTACTGCTGCTGCTGCTGCTGCTGCTGCTGTTACTGCTGCTGTTACTGCTGCTGCTGCTGTTACTGCTGCTGTTGCTGCTGCTGCTGCTGCTCCTTAGCAGGCTAACAAGCTAAATGAGACAGCTAACTTTATACTTGCTAAAGATCTGGCTGAACATTAGCATTTGGCTAAAAGCACCACACAGTTTCCTAGAGGTGCTAGCACACTCTCCTGTAGGAGCTCTCGCAGCAGAGGATAAACCCTGTGTGTTCTGGAAGAATCTCCGACATGCTGGAGACTCATGTGGTTCTGATTTCCAGAGAAGTTGAGGGACGGTTCCCCGCAGGGTTCAGAGCCTGCTCTTACATCACTAACAAAACATCTGCGATGCTCCGGCCAAGTTTTCCTATAGTCAATAGGCAGACACTGGATGTTGCTGGTGAAATGTGCCCGGTCAGCGCTCCAGCTGATGTTGGCCCAATCACAAAGGCAGTGGAGCTCATGTCGACTTGCAGAAGCTTCCAGGTCGCAGTGGGAAGAAGAGATTAAAGGCTAGAAACATGTTGAATGTGGAGGATTTACAGACTTCCTCCATCTCCATAAAGAAACCTGTGCTTTGCCTGTGAAGGAACACCTGAGGGCAGGTAACTGGAGCAGTCACCACGTGACCATACTGTTCATAAAGCTGCTGTTTAGCCTCTGCTAACCACAGCTCACTGCTGCCTTCAGACTGACAGGAGAGGGCTGCTGGTCTGAGTGTGCTGAACACCTGTGCACCTGCTTATTCGTGCAAATGATCCAATCAGCCAATCGGGTGGGGGCGCTGTGAGCTCTGAGCCTCTCTTCTGATTGGCTGAGCGGATTTCAAAATAAAACACTCAGAGAATGGTGTCATCCAGGTAGTGGGTGGGGCTTGGTGTGACCGCTTTCTCTGTGGACTGAGGCTTTGATACTTTCACAGTATTAATATAGAACCTAGAGCTGCTTTATAATCACACTACACATGGACGTCTACCTTTATACTGTATGGAGCTTTAAGACGCACGTCTACCTTTATACCATATGGAGCTTTAAGACGCACGTCTACCTTTATACCGTATGGAGCTTTAAGACGCACGTCTACCTTTATACCGTATGGAGCTTTAAGACGCACGTCTACCTTTATACTGTATGGAGCTTTCACTTTTTCTTCTATCTGTATCTGAAGGACTCAGACCTTGTCAGGCTCCAGTTTGAAGTTTTATCAGATGCCAAATCACAATACTGTGGTCTATAAACTGAGGCAGAGTTTTACAATCAAGTAATTACTAGTAATTTATGTGTCTGAGGGAAACAGCATTACGTAACATCAGTTTACTCCTTTTATCCCCTCATTTGACTTGTGAAGACAAATTGTGCATACAGTTTAAAACCCTGTGTTTGAGCTGAGATGGAAACTCTCCCCTCCTCTCTCCCTTGTTTTTCCTGCACATACCTCCTGTTTCTCTTCATTCACACACTGATACAGGTTGAAAAATGTGGCTCGATCTCTGCAGAGAGCTACAAATCACCGCAAGCTGAAACCCACGGCTCTCTGCCCAGAGCGAAACACAAAACTCTGCTTTGGGAAAAATGTCCTGCATCAATGGAGGAGGATCAGTGATCTGAACTTACTGGGCCTAAACATAGAGACACAGAGTGGACTGTTTTTACTTTACAGTAACACTCTCAGACAGAGGGTCAGTAACAACCATGTGCTGCCGATTTAACCAAGCCCTGCGCTGTGTGTTCTGGCAGCTGATTTTGGATGGAGCTGCTGACTGTACCTCAGTCTGCTGGGAGGCACCGCCCTCCGCTGTGACCCTGGAACAAAACCCTCTCTTATCTTGTCTCTTTTTTCTGGATGGCGTTGCAGGCCCAGCTCACTCTGGCCAGCAGTTGGATCAGACTGCCAAGATGATTGATGTGTATATGTCTCCCCCTCAAAAAGACTTCAGTGGCCCTGTGACCTCTCCTCTGGCGCCACCCTCAGAACACACAAAGATACTGTAAAGCAGAAAAAAATCAACAGAAAATGAGGCATAAAGCAACAGACCACATTTAACTCAATACAAATATTAGGCTTTACACAATCTGGATTTTGGGGTCACCGATCACCGATTAGTGAGTTTGAATAAACCAATAACTGATCATGTGAGGGAGCAAAGAGTCTATGTAAATAACCTATACTGTTCACTGAGTATCAACTAAAGCTTTCTTAACCATTGTTGCCATGCTCCAAACAGGGGGTGTTTTCACACAGGCAGCGTTTAGGTCGACCCAAATGTGGTGCATTCAGGTCGGTCTGAACATAGCAGACGGACTCTGGTGTGTTCGGGTCAGTGTGAGCCCAACAGTCGGACTCTGGTGCGGTGCGTTTGTGATGTGAAATGTGAAAACAAACGTGTGTGAGTGTGAACCATACTGCGGCTGTGTGTGAAAACACCCTCCTTCGCTCTGAAGAAGCTCCACAGCGCCGACATGGTTCATTCAATATTGGACTGAATATATTGGAAGTATGTGCAGATTATCAGCTGAGGTGATAAGTGTTGATCAGACCTGTGGAGCCTGTCAGCTGAAACCACACCTGGTGCCGGGACCAGCTCCCCGCCTCTGTCTGCTCACTTCATGCTAAACCTTCACCCACGACCCACGCTGGATCTGCCAGGGCCTGAGGAGCCCACAGCCTGGTTCCTCTCAGTCTGCAACAGCCCACCGGACAGTTCCTCCCCCCGTGGCCTCGACTCAGGTGGAGCAGCAGGTGGAGACTCTGGGAGGGAGAAGGTCAATTAATTATCAGTGAATCCTGTTGTTTTTGGAGGTGAACTTCACTCCTGTTCCATCTCAGCCTTTCACAACAGCAACACACGTCTTCTTCTTCCTCTTCACATCACCTCTCAGAAGTTAAAACAACAACACATCACTGTCAGGGGAGGAATACGCTACGTGACATGCTGAGGACAAACGGCTGCTGCATACATATATATATATATATATAGTGTGTCTGTAATTAACACGGTGCACACTCCTGCTGCCTCAACACCACAATGTGACAGTGAATATTTTCAATATTTATCAGTTTCCAGATCACACAAAATCCAACGGATCACTCGTAACCTCAGAAATAATGTTTGCTTCATCTACCAAGAGGCTGAGGTCTGACACATATATCACCATGTTATTAGACAGTAACAGTTTATATCATGGCACATTCATTTTATGGGCCTCGGACACGTGTTTGGCAGCTGTTGCTCTCCTGTATCACTAGCACATGTTTCTTATAACACAGAGGTATTTTGAAAACTATTACAACAGACAAAAACACAAACGTTTTCTCAAGTTACTTCTGTCTCACTGAAAATGCTGAGCCCTGAGGGTTTAGACACTTCGACACTGTTAAACTGCCTCAGATGGCTGAGGCGCCTCGTGGCGTAGTGGGTCGATACAGAGGCTACGGTCCTCGCTGCAGTCGGCCCCGGTTCGAATCCTGCATCTGCCTCCCCATTTCCTGTCTCTCTACACTGTTGTGTCCAATAAAGGCAAGAAAAGCCCAAAATATACTAAAACTGCCTCAGATGGCTCTGTGTGGGAGGTTCTTTCATTTCCTTGGTAAACCTGCTGTGGGTTTCACTGTTAATCTTCTCCTGAGCCAACACTTGAGCTTTACTGGCTTGCTCATCTGAAATACGTGTTTCTCTGTGTGTGTGTGTGTGTGTGTGTGTGTGTCTTTATTTTCTACAGGAGGAGCATTATGGGCTGTTAGCTGTGACTTTAAGCTCTTTATCTAAGAGCTCCTGCAGTCTGCCAACTGTCATCTATCAGGAGTAAGACATAACACACGACGTTTGTAATGTTTGTTCCCACTAACATCCTGCCACAGCTGCGAGCACATTATCTTATTAATGCAACAAAAGCCATTTTTCACTTTCCAATTAGCACTGTAGCACATAAATGTCAGTCACCTCCCATCTCTATAATAAAAAACTGTGGGTAGAGAAATAAAAGTCTGAACCAGATTGTGTATTCACGCCAATCACTCACATATTTCTACTTTTATTTCAATTGGAAATATTTGTCATGTATTCATGTTTCTTAGGTTGTTACCGACTCTAAAACGTCCAGATGTTTGGATGGAAAACACAATGCGGCGTCCAAATGGAGGGACCGTCATCCACTTCATATAAACAGGAAAACAACACCAGACACTGATGAGAGAGCAGTAAATGGTACTGCAGCAGTGCTCTGCTTTTCTTCTTGTCTGTGTCATTAATCATTACATGACCCCTCTGGTGACCCTGTGGGGGGTTTCAACCTCAAGTTTGATTACCACCACACAAACTGTGAGCAGCTGCACCAACAAACTACACAATTAAGTGTCAGTATTAACCCTCTAATAATAATAATATTAATAATAATGCCCTGTACAACAGACAAGTTGTAGGAGTCAATGGCAGAGTATTTATGAAGGACTTCTACCTGTAATGTAATGAGGCATCTTCACACTGCAGTATCAGTGCTTTAATTTAGCTAAAACAAGAGGAATGACTCTTTTTTTTCTGACTAGCTTCCTCTGGGAATCTTTGGCAGCCATGTTTTGGGACTTTCTGTCAGACTCCAGTGAATCCAATGGAAAGTTTAAGGCATCCGTGAAGAATTTTCTCATGTAAAGATGAAAACGTGGCTTGAAAACTCTCCAGTTAACACCTGAGGCTCACCTTCGACTACGACGCATGGATGTATGATATGAACTGGATGCCGGATCGAAAATGCCCGCCGTTCATTTCAATTGGAGTTGCTCACCTGGCCCATACGCCGAAAAAGTTTCTGGCTTCCGGGTTTACTTCCGTATTATGGGCCCACTGAATATGCGCAGTAGAGTCACCCCCCATGATGCTTTGGGCCCCTCCCATCATGCCTCTGGGCAAAGAGAACGCGCGATCGGCGTTCTGGTTTTGGCGCTGCGTGTTCATGATGCTATGATAGCGGATTTAAAGAAGGAGTTTTAAGACTTTTACAAGACTCACACGGGCTGGAAAACAAAGATAATGGTTGAAAAAGTGAAAGATTGTAGGTTTATTATGATCGTTGATGTGGTCGTTAACTCGTTCTGATTATTATTATTTATTTATCTACGATGTTACACTGAAAACGAGTTGATACGAACCTGTAGAGCTTAAATCACAATGTGAAATAAATTACAATCAACTGTCTTTTGTGCATTTTAATGAGAAATGAATGTTGAACATGACAGATTAGCTCAGAACACTTCATTATGTTATCATGAGGGCTTTACTCTATTACCTTTTAATATTGCAGAGTATATTTACCCTACACATAATGTCTTTGCTGCACAGATCTACAGTTGTATCTACAGGATGCTGGTGGTGGTGTTATAAACTCAGCCACATGTGGTTTGTTTTTGTAAGACATACTGTGTGTTTAAGGAAAACTACAGCTGTCACCAGCCAGCGCTGCCTGTCTCTTGTCCAGTCAGTAGTTACCCGGCCAGTTGTGTCGTGCTCTGTGCCTGTTGGACAAGAATAAATGTGTGGTTCAGCACAATCGGCTGACTTCGTCTTCTACTCCCTTCCTTGGCCGACTGGCCCCGGCGTCTAGACGCTATAGCTACCGACGTCATTGTCCGTGTAATAATATAAGGCTGAAGCTGGGGTAGAAACCATATTTCTGTGGCCGCCATCATAACAGTATTGAGGGGGAAACATAAACTCACTGACTGTTGCGCTCTCCTGCGTTGCTGGCGTCAGGAAGGGGTTGGTTGGGGCCGATGGCAGCGAAGTCCGTGACCTTGGCCCGTTGAGCAGCGATGTCCCTGGGCACGCCGCGGCTCCGTCCGCGGCTAGCTCCGTTACTCGGGCAGTTAGCTCCATGCTAACCAGGAACGGGTTGTGGCTCCTCCCGCCGCCGACATATCCGCCGCTCGTTGGATTAACCGAGTCCATATTAGCTTGAACAGAGTCTCTTATGTTCGTGAAAAATGGATTGGTGCTAACGTTTGGGCTAGTTAGCTCACCAGCGTTAGCGAGTGCCGCCATTTTCCGTGCGTTCGCGGCTCTCTTTTCTTTCTCCTCTTCTGTCTTGGGCAAACTTGTATCCCGGACGAGCCCTCAGTGTTACCTCTTTGAAACCTTTCTCGCTCTTAACCGTAGTTTAGAGGCGGTTTCCTCCGTGTCTGGCTCGCTGGCTGTCGGTAACTATAGCGTCTAGACGCCGGGGCCAGTAGGCCAAGGAAGGGAGCAGAAGACGAAGTCAGCCGATTGTGCTGAACCACACATTTATTCTTGTCCAACAGGCACAGAACACGACACAACTGGCCGGGTAACTACTGACTGGACACTGCCGCTGCTGGTAAACTACAGCTGTTGTTGTCTGCTGTCCATCTGTCAACTTGTCTCCTCACTTTTCTTCCTCTTCTCTCTCGCGCGCGCTCACTCGCACACCCACTCAAGCCCAAGCTACCGTCTTAAAGAGACAGGCAGCGCTGGCTGGTGACACAGCTCTTTGAATTTCATTTACTTAGAATCAGAAAAAAGCGTCTTCCTTGTCTTTACTGCGTGTGTTTATAGGTAGTTTCATCATCATCATGAAGCCTTCAGGTGGCTGTGACTCTTTGTTATTAAACAGTTTAACCTTACAGTATTTCCACAACACGTAGGACGTCAGTGTCCACTCATGCAGCTGTTACACAACCAGGTATTTCAGTATATACATGAATGCCGCAGACACTGCTGCAGGTATTGGATTCAGGGGGGAAAAGTCACAAGCATGTTATTCAAACAATTTAATAATGAATGTAAGTGAACATTTAGCGTAGCATACTGTACACTGAACACACACTGACGACGTGCTGAGGAGGAGAGACGATGGTGAGGACGTCCAGGACGGTCCTTCTCCTCAGGCCCGGGTGGAAGACAGGGAGCAGGCTGCACCATCTCAGGCCACAAACACCGACCCATGGAGGCCAAGTCTCAGTTTATATTTTACCACCGAGGAATAAAATTGTTGAAAAATGTTGGGTGGGTTAGTGAGTCAACAGTTTAACGAGTTTAACAGGAGCAGTCGTGTAAAACCGGCTGGTGCCACATTAGTAAATCCAGTTATTACGATGCGATCTTATCAATGAAAACGTTACGTTTAAGAATACGAGCTGACAAGAGACTGACAACAGACATTAAACATCATAAAGTTAAATTAACTCCATGTGTCCAAATGAAAACTCACCTCTGAGTCGTTTTTTCACTTTTCTGACTGAGTTCTGTGCCGAACAGAGTCCTCGTTCAGTTTCGGCCATCCTCGTTCCCGAGACACAACACGACCGCGCTTTGGGAGTGCCCGCGCACAGCTGTGACGTCACCATGGGAAAAGAGACTTTTCTGGGGCTTTTGTGGCCTTTTGAAAACTTTTTGATGGATGAAAGTCCATGACTTAAAAATATTCATTAGAAAGATCAGTAATTAACGGTGGTCACAGCTGGAGGTGTCCTGTGGACAGTTTGACAGCCGTCTCTTTTACTATTACGCTCTATGGGAAAAATGCTTTTTGGGCCATGGAGATTTTTTGTTGCAATACCACGAGTGGCCACTGGGAAATCGGCGCGTCGGCTGAGGGGCGGCGCCGAATCCAGTTCTTATAATAGATCCATGGGTGTACCGCGACCACCGGCTGGCCCGGCCAGCTATCCCCCAGCCCCTCGGCTTCCTGCTCCGTGTAGCCCGTGTATGTGTATGGCAGTGACTGCGGTCAGGGGAGGCAAGTGAGGCCGTGCCTCACCTGTCATCATGGAACAGAAAAAAATGTAAATTGAAAAAAATAAACGTAAATATTGTATTCATCCTTTGATTTGTACTATAAAGTTATTTGCTTTTAACTAAACCAGTTTTAAGTTATTTTTTATTCAAAATCACCAATTTTTCATGTTTATCGTTCAAATACTGAGAAGAGACGTGCGGTGAGGCACCAGGCAGCCGAGCCTCACCAGGGATTGCGCAATGACTCGGCTAACTGTGCTGCATGCCACGCAGTGAGCCCGTATTACTGTCTCTTTCTATGTCGCTATTAAATGTTCAAATACTTTTGCTAGGTAAACTACATTTCTATAGTTTAGCTGGTGAATATAATGTATCGTGTTTATAGTTTGTAACGTATTTCTTGTGCTGAGCGATCATAAAACGGCTGCGAAAAGGTGCCGGGTGAGGCACGCGGTTCTCCTGCCTCATGGAGGAGGCGCTAGTGAGCCCAGGGTTTCACAGGATCTGTACAGTGTGCCCCAATGTTTGAACGGGTGGCCGTGTGTCTCTGCTGAGTCCGGCCCGTCAGCGTGGCTCACTTACTATTCTTACCGCGAGCCAGCGGCTGCTGCCAGCTGCCCCCGCCCCCCTGATTCCTGCTCTGTACAATGTGCCCCAGTGTTTAAACGGGTGGCTGGCTCGCTCTGCGGTGGCCGGCCTGCTCAGCGTGGCTTTGAAAATTACTTTTCTTACCGCGAGCCAGCGACTGCTGCCAGCTGCCCCCGCCCCCCTGATTTCTGCTCTGTACAATGTGCCCCAGTGTTTAAACGGGTGGCTGGCTCTCTCTGCGGTGGCCGGCCTGCTCAGCGTGGCTTTGAAAATTACTTTTCTTACCGCGAGCCAGCGACTGCTGCCAGCTGCCCCCGCCCCCCTGATTCTGCTCTGTACAATGTGCCCCAGTGTTTGAAGGGGTGGCTGGCTCGCTCTGTGGTGGCCGGCCTGCTCAGCGTGGCATTTAACATTTACTTTTCTTACCGCGAGCCAGCGGCTGCTGCCAGCTGCCCCCGCCCCCCTGATTCCTGCTCTGTACAATGTGCCCCAGTGTTTGAAGGGTGGCTGGCTCGCTCTGTGGTGGCCGGCCTGCTCAGCGTGGCATTTAACATTTACTTTTCTTACCGCGAGCCAGCGGCTGCTGCCAGCTGCCCCCGCCCCCCTGATTCCTGCTCTGTACAATGTGCCCCAGTGTTTAAACGGGTGGCTGGCTCGCTCTTTGGTGGCCGGCCTGCTCAGCGTGGTTTTGAAAATTACTTTTCTTACCGCGAGCCAGCGACTGCTGCCAGCTGCCCCCGCCCCCCTGATTTCTGCTCTGTACATGTGCCCCAGTGTTTGAAGGGGTGGCTGGCTCGCTCTGTGGTGGCCGGCCTGCTCAGCGTGGCATTTAAATTTACTTTTCTTACCGCGAGCCAGCGGCTGCTGCCAGCTGCCCCCGCCCCCCTGATTCCTGCTCTGTACAATGTGCCCCAGTGTTTGAAGGGGTGGCTGGCTCGCTCTGTGGTGGCCGGCCTGCTCAGCGTGGCATTTAACATTACTTTTCTTACCGCGAGCCAGCGGCTGCTGCCAGCTGCCCCCGCCCCCCTGATTCCTGCTCTGTACAATGTGCCCCAGTGTTTGAAGGGGTGGCTGGCTCGCTCTGTGGTAGCCGGCCTGCTCAGCGTGACTTTGAAAATTACTTTTCTTACCGCGAGCCAGCGACTGCTGCCAGCTGCCCCCGCCCCCCTGATTCTGCTCTGTACAATGTGCCCCAGTGTTTGAAGGGGTGGCTGGCTCGCTCTGTGGTGGCCGGCCTGCTCAGCGTGGCATTTAACATTTACTTTTCTTACCGCGAGCCAGCGGCTGCTGCCAGCTGCCCCCGCCCCCCTGATTCCTGCTCTGTACAATGTGCCCCAGTGTTTGAAGGGTGGCTGGCTCGCTCTGTGGTGGCCGGCCTGCTCAGCGTGGCATTTAACATTTACTTTTCTTACCGCGAGCCAGCGGCTGCTGCCAGCTGCCCCCGCCCCCCTGATTCCTGCTCTGTACAATGTGCCCCAGTGTTTAAACGGGTGGCTGGCTCGCTCTGTGGTGGCCGGCCTGCTCAGCGTGGCTTTGAAAATTACTTTTCTTACCGCGAGCCAGCGGCTGCTGCCAGCTGCCCCCGCCCCCCTGATTCCTGCTCTGTACAATGTGCCCCAGTGTTTAAACGGGTGGCTGGCTCGCTCTGTGGTGGCCGGCCTGCTCAGCGTGGCTTTGAAAATTACTTTTCTTACCGCGAGCCAGCGGCTGCTGCCAGCTGCCCCCGCCCCCCTGATTTCTGCTCTGTACAATGTGCCCCAGTGTTTGAAGGGTGGCTGGCTCGCTCTGTGGTGGCCGGCCTGCTCAGCGTGGCATTTAACATTTACTTTTCTTACCGCGAGCCAGCGGCTGCTGCCAGCTGCCCCCGCCCCCCTGATTCCTGCTCTGTACAATGTGCCCCAGTGTTTAAACGGGTGGCTGGCTCGCTCTGTGGTGGCCGGCCTGCTCAGCGTGGCTTTGAAAATTACTTTTCTTACCGCGAGCCAGCGGCTGCTGCCAGCTGCCCCCGCCCCCTGATTCCTGCTCTGTACAATGTGCCCCAGTGTTTAAACGGGTGGCTGGCTCGCTCTGTGGTGGCCGGCCTGCTCAGCGTGGCTTTGAAATTACTTTTCTTACCGCGAGCCAGCGACTGCTGCCAGCTGCCCCCGCCCCCCTGATTTCTGCTCTGTACAATGTGCCCCAGTGTTTGAAGGGGTGGCTGGCTCGCTCTGTGGTGGCCGGCCTGCTCAGCGTGGCATTTAACATTTACTTTTCTTACCGCGAGCCAGCGGCTGCTGCCAGCTGCCCCCGCCCCCCTGATTCCTGCTCTGTACAATGTGCCCCAGTGTTTGAAGGGGTGGCTGGCTCGCTCTGTGGTGGCCGGCCTGCTCAGCGTGGCATTTAACATTTACTTTTCTTACCGCGAGCCAGCGACTGCTGCCAGCTGCCCCCGCCCCCCTGATTCCTGCTCTGTACAATGTGCCCCAGTGTTTAAACGGGTGGCTGGCTCGCTCTGTGGTGGCCGGCCTGCTCAGCGTGGCTTTGAAAATTACTTTTCTTACCGCGAGCCAGCGACTGCTGCCAGCTGCCCCCCCCCCCTGATTTCTGCTCTGTACAATGTGCCCCAGTGTTTGAAGGGTGGCTGGCTCGCTCTGTGGTGGCCGGCCTGCTCAGCGTGGCATTTAACATTTACTTTTCTTACCGCGAGCCAGCGGCTGCTGCCAGCTGCCCCCGCCCCCCTGATTCCTGCTCTGTACAATGTGCCCCAGTGTTTGAACGGGTGGCTGGCTCGCTCTGTGGTGGCCGGCCTGCTCAGCGTGGCTTTAACATTTACTTTTCTTACCGCGAGCCAGCGGCTGCTGCCAGCTGCCCCCGCCCCCCTGATTCCTGCTCTGTACAATGTGCCCCAGTGTTTAAACGGTGGCTGGCTCGCTCTGTGGTGGCCGGCCTGCTCAGCGTGGCTTTGAAAATTACTTTTCTTACCGCGAGCCAGCGACTGCTGCCAGCTGCCCCCGCCCCCCTGATTCCTGCTCTGTACAATGTGCCCCAGTGTTTGAAGGGTGGCTGGCTCGCTCTGTGGTGGCCGGCCTGCTCAGCGTGGCATTTACATTTACTTTTCTTACCGCGAGCCAGCGGCTGCTGCCAGCTGCCCCCGCCCCCCTGATTCCTGCTCTGTACAATGTGCCCCAGTGTTTAAACGGGTGGCTGGCTCGCTCTGTGGTGGCCGGCCTGCTCAGCGTGGCTTTGAAAATTACTTTTCTTACCGCGAGCCAGCGGCTGCTGCCAGCTGCCCCCGCCCCCCTGATTTCTGCTCTGTACAATGTGCCCCAGTGTTTGAAGGGGTGGCTGGCTCGCTCTGTGGTGGCCGGCCTGCTCAGCGTGGCTTTAACATTTACTTTTCTTACCGCGAGCCAGCGGCTGCTGCCAGCTGCCCCCGCCCCCCTGATTCCTGCTCTGTACAATGTGCCCCAGTGTTTAAACGGGTGGCTGGCTCGCTCTGTGGTGGCCGGCCTGCTCAGCGTGGCTTTGAAAATTACTTTTCTTACCGCGAGCCAGCGACTGCTGCCAGCTGCCCCCGCCCCCCTGATTTCTGCTCTGTACAATGTGCCCCAGTGTTTGAAGGGGTGGCTGGCTCGCTCTGTGGTGGCCGGCCTGCTCAGCGTGGCATTTAACATTTACTTTTCTTACCGCGAGCCAGCGGCTGCTGCCAGCTGCCCCCGCCCCCCTGATTCCTGCTCTGTACAATGTGCCCCAGTGTTTGAAGGGGTGGCTGGCTCGCTCTGTGGTGGCCGGCCTGCTCAGCGTGGCATTTAAATTTACTTTTCTTACCGCGAGCCAGCGGCTGCTGCCAGCTGCCCCCGCCCCCCTGATTCCTGCTCTGTACAATGTGCCCCAGTGTTTGAAGGGGTGGCTGGCTCGCTCTGTGGTGGCCGGCCTGCTCAGCGTGGCTTTGAAAATTACTTTTCTTACCGCGAGCCAGCGACTGCTGCCAGCTGCTGCCAGCTGCCCCCGCCCCCCTGATTCCTGCTCTGTACAATGTGCCCCAGTGTTTGAAGGGGTGGCTGGCTCGCTCTGTGGTGGCCGGCCTGCTCAGCGTGGCATTTAACATTTACTTTTCTTACCGCGAGCCAGCGGCTGCTGCCAGCTGCCCCCGCCCCCCTGATTCCTGCTCTGTACAATGTGCCCCAGTGTTTGAAGGGGTGGCTGGCTCGCTCTGTGGTGGCCGGCCTGCTCAGCGTGGCATTTAACATTTACTTTTCTTACCGCGAGCCAGCGGCTGCTGCCAGCTGCCCCCGCCCCCCTGATTCCTGCTCTGTACAATGTGCCCCAGTGTTTGAAGGGTGGCTGGCTCGCTCTGTGGTGGCCGGCCTGCTCAGCGTGGCTTTGAAAATTACTTTTCTTACCGCGAGCCAGCGGCTGCTGCCAGCTGCCCCCGCCCCCCTGATTCCTGCTCTGTACAATGTGCCCCAGTGTTTGAAGGGGTGGCTGGCTCGCTCTGTGGTGGCCGGCCTGCTCAGCGTGGCATTAACATTTACTTTTCTTACCGCGAGCCAGCGGCTGCTGCCAGCTGCCCCCGCCCCCTGATTCCTGCTCTGTACAATGTGCCCCAGTGTTTGAAGGGGTGGCTGGCTCGCTCTGTGGTGGCCGGCCTGCTCAGCGTGGCATTTAACATTACTTTTCTTACCGCGAGCCAGCGGCTGCTGCCAGCTGCCCCCGCCCCCCTGATTCCTGCTCTGTACAATGTGCCCCAGTGTTTAAACGGGTGGCTGGCTCGCTCTGTGGTGGCCGGCCTGCTCAGCGTGGCTTTGAAAATTACTTTTCTTACCGCGAGCCAGCGGCTGCTGCCAGCTGCCCCCGCCCCCCTGATTCCTGCTCTGTACAATGTGCCCCAGTGTTTGAAGGGGTGGCTGGCTCGCTCTGTGGTGGCCGGCCTGCTCAGCGTGGCATTTAACATTTACTTTTCTTACCGCGAGCCAGCGGCTGCTGCCAGCTGCCCCCGCCCCCCTGATTCCTGCTCTGTACAATGTGCCCCAGTGTTTGAAGGGGTGGCTGGCTCGCTCTGTGGTGGCCGGCCTGCTCAGCGTGGCTTTGAAAATTACTTTTCTTACCGCGAGCCAGCGGCTGCTGCCAGCTGCCCCCGCCCCCCTGATTCCTGCTCTGTACAATGTGCCCCAGTGTTTGAAGGGTGGCTGGCTCGCTCTGTGGTGGCCGGCCTGCTCAGCGTGGCATTTAACATTACTTTTCTTACCGCGAGCCAGCGGCTGCTGCCAGCTGCCCCCGCCCCCCTGATTCCTGCTCTGTACAATGTGCCCCAGTGTTTGAAGGGGTGGCTGGCTCGCTCTGTGGTGGCCGGCCTGCTCAGCGTGGCATTTAACATTTACTTTTCTTACCGCGAGCCAGCGGCTGCTGCCAGCTGCCCCCGCCCCCCTGATTCCTGCTCTGTACAATGTGCCCCAGTGTTTAAACGGGTGGCTGGCTCGCTCTGTGGTGGCCGGCCTGCTCAGCGTGGCTTTGAAAATTACTTTTCTTACCGCGAGCCAGCGGCTGCTGCCAGCTGCCCCCGCCCCCCTGATTCCTGCTCTGTACAATGTGCCCCAGTGTTTAAACGGGTGGCTGGCTCGCTCTGTGGTGGCCGGCCTGCTCAGCGTGGCTTTAAATTACTTTTCTTACCGCGAGCCAGCGGCTGCTGCCAGCTGCCCCCGCCCCCCTGATTCCTGCTCTGTACAATGTGCCCCAGTGTTTGAAGGGTGGCTGGCTCGCTCTGTGGTGGCCGGCCTGCTCAGCGTGGCTTTGAAAATTACTTTTCTTACCGCGAGCCAGCGGCTGCTGCCAGCTGCCCCCGCCCCCCTGATTTCTGCTCTGTACAATGTGCCCCAGTGTTGAAGGGTGGCTGGCTCGCTCTGTGGTGGCCGGCCTGCTCAGCGTGGCATTTAACATTTACTTTTCTTACCGCGAGCCAGCGGCTGCTGCCAGCTGCCCCCGCCCCCCTGATTCCTGCTCTGTACAATGTGCCCCAGTGTTTGAAGGGGTGGCTGGCTCGCTCTGTGGTGGCCGGCCTGCTCAGCGTGGCATTTAACATTTACTTTTCTTACCGCGAGCCAGCGGCTGCTGCCAGCTGCCCCCGCCCCCCTGATTCCTGCTCTGTACAATGTGCCCCAGTGTTTAAACGGGTGGCTGGCTCGCTCTGTGGTGGCCGGCCTGCTCAGCGTGGCTTTGAAAATTACTTTTCTTACCGCGAGCCAGCGGCTGCTGCCAGCTGCCCCCGCCCCCCTGATTCCTGCTCTGTACAATGTGCCCCAGTGTTTAAACGGGTGGCTGGCTCGCTCTGTGGTGGCCGGCCTGCTCAGCGTGGCTTTGAAAATTACTTTTCTTACCGCGAGCCAGCGGCTGCTGCCAGCTGCCCCCGCCCCCCTGATTCCTGCTCTGTACAATGTGCCCCAGTGTTTGAAGGGGTGGCTGGCTCGCTCTGTGGTGGCCGGCCTGCTCAGCGTGGCTTTAAAATTACTTTTCTTACCGCGAGCCAGCGGCTGCTGCCAGCTGCCCCCGCCCCCCTGATTCCTGCTCTGTACAATGTGCCCCAGTGTTTGAAGGGTGGCTGGCTCGCTCTGTGGTGGCCGGCCTGCTCAGCGTGGCATTTAACATTTACTTTTCTTACCGCGAGCCAGCGGCTGCTGCCAGCTGCCCCCGCCCCCCTGATTCCTGCTCTGTACAATGTGCCCCAGTGTTTGAAGGGTGGCTGGCTCGCTCTGTGGTGGCCGGCCTGCTCAGCGTGGCATTTAACATTTACTTTTCTTACCGCGAGCCAGCGGCTGCTGCCAGCTGCCCCCGCCCCCCTGATTCCTGCTCTGTACAATGTGCCCCAGTGTTTAAACGGGTGGCTGGCTCGCTCTGTGGTGGCCGGCCTGCTCAGCGTGGCTTTGAAAATTACTTTTCTTACCGCGAGCCAGCGGCTGCTGCCAGCTGCCCCCGCCCCCCTGATTCCTGCTCTGTACAATGTGCCCCAGTGTTTGAAGGGTGGCTGGCTCGCTCTGTGGTGGCCGGCCTGCTCAGCGTGGCATTTAACATTTACTTTTCTTACCGCGAGCCAGCGGCTGCTGCCAGCTGCCCCCGCCCCCCTGATTCCTGCTCTGTACAATGTGCCCCAGTGTTTGAAGGGGTGGCTGGCTCGCTCTGTGGTGGCCGGCCTGCTCAGCGTGGCTTTGAAAATTACTTTTCTTACCGCGAGCCAGCGGCTGCTGCCAGCTGCCCCCGCCCCCCTGATTCTGCTCTGTACAATGTGCCCCAGTGTTTGAAGGGGTGGCTGGCTCGCTCTGTGGTGGCCGGCCTGCTCAGCGTGGCATTTAACATTTACTTTTCTTACCGCGAGCCAGCGGCTGCTGCCAGCTGCCCCCGCCCCCCTGATTCCTGCTCTGTACAATGTGCCCCAGTGTTTGAAGGGTGGCTGGCTCGCTCTGTGGTGGCCGGCCTGCTCAGCGTGGCATTTAACATTTACTTTTCTTACCGCGAGCCAGCGGCTGCTGCCAGCTGCCCCCGCCCCCCTGATTCCTGCTCTGTACAATGTGCCCCAGTGTTTAAACGGGTGGCTGGCTCGCTCTGTGGTGGCCGGCCTGCTCAGCGTGGCTTTGAAAATTACTTTTCTTACCGCGAGCCAGCGGCTGCTGCCAGCTGCCCCCGCCCCCCTGATTCCTGCTCTGTACAATGTGCCCCAGTGTTTAAACGGGTGGCTGGCTCGCTCTGTGGTGGCCGGCCTGCTCAGCGTGGCTTTGAAAATTACTTTTCTTACCGCGAGCCAGCGGCTGCTGCCAGCTGCCCCCGCCCCCCTGATTCCTGCTCTGTACAATGTGCCCCAGTGTTTGAAGGGGTGGCTGGCTCGCTCTGTGGTGGCCGGCCTGCTCAGCGTGGCATTTAACATTACTTTTCTTACCGCGAGCCAGCGGCTGCTGCCAGCTGCCCCCGCCCCCCTGATTCCTGCTCTGTACAATGTGCCCCAGTGTTTGAAGGGGTGGCTGGCTCGCTCTGTGGTGGCCGGCCTGCTCAGCGTGGCTTTGAAAATTACTTTTCTTACCGCGAGCCAGCGGCTGCTGCCAGCTGCCCCCGCCCCCCTGATTCCTGCTCTGTACAATGTGCCCCAGTGTTTGAAGGGGTGGCTGGCTCGCTCTGTGGTGGCCGGCCTGCTCAGCGTGGCATTTAACATTTACTTTTCTTACCGCGAGCCAGCGGCTGCTGCCAGCTGCCCCCCGCCCCCCTGATTCCTGCTCTGTACAATGTGCCCCAGTGTTTGAAGGGGTGGCTGGCTCGCTCTGTGGTGGCCGGCCTGCTCAGCGTGGCATTTAACATTTACTTTTCTTACCGCGAGCCAGCGGCTGCTGCCAGCTGCCCCCGCCCCCCTGATTCCTGCTCTGTACAATGTGCCCCAGTGTTTAAACGGTGGCTGGCTCGCTCTGTGGTGGCCGGCCTGCTCAGCGTGGCTTTAAAATTACTTTTCTTACCGCGAGCCAGCGGCTGCTGCCAGCTGCCCCCGCCCCCCTGATTCCTGCTCTGTACAATGTGCCCCAGTGTTTAAACGGGTGGCTGGCTCGCTCTGTGGTGGCCGGCCTGCTCAGCGTGGCTTTGAAAATTACTTTTCTTACCGCGAGCCAGCGGCTGCTGCCAGCTGCCCCCGCCCCCCTGATTCCTGCTCTGTACAATGTGCCCCAGTGTTTGAAGGGGTGGCTGGCTCGCTCTGTGGTGGCCGGCCTGCTCAGCGTGGCATTTAACATTACTTTTCTTACCGCGAGCCAGCGGCTGCTGCCAGCTGCCCCCGCCCCCCTGATTCCTGCTCTGTACAATGTGCCCCAGTGTTTAAGGGTGGCTGGCTCGCTCTGTGGTGGCCGGCCTGCTCAGCGTGGCTTTGAAAATTACTTTTCTTACCGCGAGCCAGCGGCTGCTGCCAGCTGCCCCCGCCCCCCTGATTCCTGCTCTGTACAATGTGCCCCAGTGTTTGAAGGGTGGCTGGCTCGCTCTGTGGTGGCCGGCCTGCTCAGCGTGGCATTTAACATTTACTTTTCTTACCGCGAGCCAGCGCTGCTGCCAGCTGCCCCCGCCCCCCTGATTCCTGCTCTGTACAATGTGCCCCAGTGTTTGAACGGGTGGCTGGCTCGCTCTGTGGTGGCCGGCCTGCTCAGCGTGGCATTTAACATTTACTTTTCTTACCGCGAGCCAGCGGCTGCTGCCAGCTGCCCCCGCCCCCCTGATTCCTGCTCTGTACAATGTGCCCCAGTGTTTGAAGGGTGGCTGGCTCGCTCTGTGGTGGCCGGCCTGCTCAGCGTGGCATTTAACATTTACTTTTCTTACCGCGAGCCAGCGGCTGCTGCCAGCTGCCCCCGCCCCCCTGATTCCTGCTCTGTACAATGTGCCCCAGTGTTTAAACGGGTGGCTGGCTCGCTCTGTGGTGGCCGGCCTGCTCAGCGTGGCTTTGAAAATTACTTTTCTTACCGCGAGCCAGCGGCTGCTGCCAGCTGCCCCCGCCCCCCTGATTCCTGCTCTGTACAATGTGCCCCAGTGTTTGAAGGGGTGGCTGGCTCGCTCTGTGGTGGCCGGCCTGCTCAGCGTGGCATTTAACATTTACTTTTCTTACCGCGAGCCAGCGGCTGCTGCCAGCTGCCCCCGCCCCCCTGATTCCTGCTCTGTACAATGTGCCCCAGTGTTTGAAGGGTGGCTGGCTCGCTCTGTGGTGGCCGGCCTGCTCAGCGTGGCTTTGAAATTTACTTTTCTTACCGCGAGCCAGCGGCTGCTGCCAGCTGCCCCCGCCCCCCTGATTCCTGCTCTGTACAATGTGCCCCAGTGTTTGAAGGGGTGCTGGCTCGCTCTGTGGTGGCCGGCCTGCTCAGCGTGGCATTTAAATTTACTTTTCTTACCGCGAGCCAGCGGCTGCTGCCAGCTGCCCCCGCCCCCCTGATTCCTGCTCTGTACAATGTGCCCCAGTGTTTGAAGGGTGGCTGGCTCGCTCTGTGGTGGCCGGCCTGCTCAGCGTGGCATTTAACATTACTTTTCTTACCGCGAGCCAGCGGCTGCTGCCAGCTGCCCCCGCCCCCCTGATTCCTGCTCTGTACAATGTGCCCCAGTGTTTAAACGGGTGGCTGGCTCGCTCTGTGGTGGCCGCCTGCTCAGCGTGGCTTTGAAAATTACTTTTCTTACCGCGAGCCAGCGGCTGCTGCCAGCTGCCCCCGCCCCCCTGATTCCTGCTCTGTACAATGTGCCCCAGTTTTAACGGGTGGCTGGCTCGCTCTGTGGTGGCCGGCCTGCTCAGCGTGGCTTTGAATTACTTTTCTTACCGCGAGCCAGCGGCTGCTGCCAGCTGCCCCCGCCCCCCTGATTCCTGCTCTGTACAATGTGCCCCAGTGTTTGAAGGGTGGCTGGCTCGCTCTGTGGTGGCCGCCTGCTCAGCGTGGCATTTAACATTTACTTTTCTTACCGCGAGCCAGCGGCTGCTGCCAGCTGCCCCCGCCCCCCTGATTCCTGCTCTGTACAATGTGCCCCAGTGTTTAAACGGGTGGCTGGCTCGCTCTGTGGTGGCCGGCCTGCTCAGCGTGGCTTTGAAAATTACTTTTCTTACCGCGAGCCAGCGGCTGCTGCCAGCTGCCCCCGCCCCCCTGATTCCTGCTCTGTACAATGTGCCCCAGTGTTTAAACGGGTGGCTGGCTCGCTCTGTGTGGCCGGCCTGCTCAGCGTGGCTTTAAAATTTACTTTTCTTACCGCGAGCCAGCGGCTGCTGCCAGCTGCCCCCGCCCCCCTGATTCCTGCTCTGTACAATGTGCCCCAGTGTTTGAAGGGTGGCTGGCTCGCTCTGTGGTGGCCGGCCTGCTCAGCGTGGCATTTAACATTTACTTTTCTTACCGCGAGCCAGCGGCTGCTGCCAGCTGCCCCCGCCCCCCTGATTCCTGCTCTGTACAATGTGCCCCAGTGTTTGAAGGGGTGGCTGGCTCGCTCTGTGGTGGCCGGCCTGCTCAGCGTGGCATTTAAATTTACTTTTCTTACCGCGAGCCAGCGGCTGCTGCCAGCTGCCCCCGCCCCCCTGATTCCTGCTCTGTACAATGTGCCCCAGTGTTTAACGGGTGGCTGGCTCGCTCTGTGGTGGCCGGCCTGCTCAGCGTGGCTTTGAAATTACTTTTCTTACCGCGAGCCAGCGGCTGCTGCCAGCTGCCCCCGCCCCCCTGATTCCTGCTCTGTACAATGTGCCCCAGTGTTTGAAGGGGTGGCTGGCTCGCTCTGTGGTGGCCGGCCTGCTCAGCGTGGCATTTAACATTTACTTTTCTTACCGCGAGCCAGCGGCTGCTGCCAGCTGCCCCCGCCCCCCTGATTCCTGCTCTGTACAATGTGCCCCAGTGTTTAACGGGTGGCTGGCTCGCTCTGTGGTGGCCGGCCTGCTCAGCGTGGCATTTAACATTACTTTTCTTACCGCGAGCCAGCGGCTGCTGCCAGCTGCCCCCGCCCCCCTGATTCCTGCTCTGTACAATGTGCCCCAGTGTTTGAACGGGTGGCTGGCTCGCTCTGTGGTGGCCGGCCTGCTCAGCGTGGCATTTAACATTTACTTTTCTTACCGCGAGCCAGCGGCTGCTGCCAGCTGCCCCCGCCCCCCTGATTCCTGCTCTGTACAATGTGCCCCAGTGTTTGAACGGTGGCTGGCTCGCTCTGTGGTGGCCGGCCTGCTCAGCGTGGCATTTAACATTACTTTTCTTACCGCGAGCCAGCGGCTGCTGCCAGCTGCCCCCGCCCCCCTGATTCCTGCTCTGTACAATGTGCCCCAGTGTTTAAACGGGTGGCTGGCTCGCTCTGTGGTGGCCGGCCTGCTCAGCGTGGCTTTGAAAATTACTTTTCTTACCGCGAGCCAGCGGCTGCTGCCAGCTGCCCCCGCCCCCCTGATTCTGCTCTGTACAATGTGCCCCAGTGTTTGAAGGGGTGGCTGGCTCGCTCTGTGGTGGCCGGCCTGCTCAGCGTGGCATTTAACATTTACTTTTCTTACCGCGAGCCAGCGGCTGCTGCCAGCTGCCCCCGCCCCCCTGATTCCTGCTCTGTACAATGTGCCCCAGTGTTTGAACGGGTGGCTGGCTCGCTCTGTGGTGGCCGGCCTGCTCAGCGTGGCATTTAACATTTACTTTTCTTACCGCGAGCCAGCGCTGCTGCCAGCTGCCCCCGCCCCCCTGATTCCTGCTCTGTACAATGTGCCCCAGTGTTTGAAGGGGTGGCTGGCTCGCTCTGGTGGCCGGCCTGCTCAGCGTGGCATTTAACATTTACTTTTCTTACCGCGAGCCAGCGGCTGCTGCCAGCTGCCCCCGCCCCCCTGATTCCTGCTCTGTACAATGTGCCCCAGTGTTTAAACGGGTGGCTGGCTCGCTCTGTGGTGGCCGGCCTGCTCAGCGTGGCTTTGAAAATTACTTTTCTTACCGCGAGCCAGCGGCTGCTGCCAGCTGCCCCCGCCCCCCTGATTCCTGCTCTGTACAATGTGCCCCATGTTTGAAGGGGTGGCTGGCTCGCTCTGTGGTGGCCGGCCTGCTCAGCGTGGCATTTAACATTACTTTTCTTACCGCGAGCCAGCGGCTGCTGCCAGCTGCCCCCGCCCCCCTGATTCCTGCTCTGTACAATGTGCCCCAGTGTTTAAGGGGTGGCTGGCTCGCTCTGTGGTGGCCGGCCTGCTCAGCGTGGCTTTGAAAATTACTTTTCTTACCGCGAGCCAGCGGCTGCTGCCAGCTGCCCCCCCCCCCCCTGATTCCTGCTCTGTACAATGTGCCCCAGTGTTTGAAGGGTGGCTGGCTCGCTCTGTGGTGGCCGGCCTGCTCAGCGTGGCATTTAACATTTACTTTTCTTACCGCGAGCCAGCGGCTGCTGCCAGCTGCCCCCGCCCCCCTGATTCCTGCTCTGTACAATGTGCCCCAGTGTTTGAAGGGGTGGCTGGCTCGCTCTGTGGTGGCCCCTGCTCAGCGTGGCATTGAACATTTACTTTTCTTACCGCGAGCCGCGGCTGCTGCCAGCTGCCCCCCCCCCCCTGATTCCTGCTCTGTACAATGTGCCCCAGTGTTTGAACGGGTGGCTGGCTCGCTCTGTGGTGGCCGGCCTGCTCAGCGTGGCTTTGAAAATTACTTTTCTTACCGCGAGCCAGCGGCTGCTGCCAGCTGCCCCCGCCCCCCTGATTCCTGCTCTGTACAATGTGCCCCAGTGTTTAAACGGGTGGCTGGCTCGCTCTGTGGTGGCCGGCCTGCTCAGCGTGGCTTTGAAAATTACTTTTCTTACCGCGAGCCAGCGGCTGCTGCCAGCTGCCCCCGCCCCCCCTGATTCCTGCTCTGTACAATGTGCCCCAGTGTTTGAAGGGGTGGCTGGCTCGCTCTGTGGTGGCCGGCCTGCTCAGCGTGGCATTTAACATTTACTTTTCTTACCGCGAGCCAGCGGCTGCTGCCAGCTGCCCCCCCCCCCTGATTCCTGCTCTGTACAATGTGCCCCAGTGTTTGAACGGGTGGCTGGCTCGCTCTGTGGTGGCGGCCTGCTCAGCGTGGCTTTGAAAATTACTTTTCTTACCGCGAGCCAGCGGCTGCTGCCAGCTGCCCCCGCCCCCCTGATTCCTGCTCTGTACAATGTGCCCCAGTGTTTGAACGGGTGGCTGGCTCGCTCTGTGGTGGCCGGCCTGCTCAGCGTGGCTTTGAAATTACTTTTCTTACCGCGAGCCAGCGGCTGCTGCCAGCTGCCCCCGCCCCCCTGATTCCTGCTCTGTACAATGTGCCCCAGTGTTTGAAGGGGTGGCTGGCTCGCTCTGTGGTGGCCGCCCTGCTCAGCGTGGCATTTAACATTTACTTTTCTTACCGCGAGCCAGCGGCTGCTGCCAGCTGCCCCCGCCCCCCTGATTCCTGCTCTGTACAATGTGCCCCAGTGTTTGAAGGGTGGCTGGCTCGCTCTGTGGTGGCCGGCCTGCTCAGCGTGGCATTTAACATTTACTTTTCTTACCGCGAGCCAGCGGCTGCTGCCAGCTGCCCCCGCCCCCCTGATTCCTGCTCTGTACAATGTGCCCCAGTGTTTAAACGGGTGGCTGGCTCGCTCTGTGGTGGCCGGCCTGCTCAGCGTGGCTTTGAAAATTACTTTTCTTACCGCGAGCCAGCGGCTGCTGCCAGCTGCCCCCGCCCCCCTGATTCCTGCTCTGTACAATGTGCCCCAGTGTTTGAAGGGGTGGCTGGCTCGCTCTGTGGTGGCCGGCCTGCTCAGCGTGGCATTTAACATTTACTTTTCTTACCGCGAGCCAGCGGCTGCTGCCAGCTGCCCCCGCCCCCCTGATTCCTGCTCTGTACAATGTGCCCCAGTGTTTGAACGGGTGGCTGGCTCGCTCTGTGGTGGCCGGCCTGCTCAGCGTGGCATTTAACATTTACTTTTCTTACCGCGAGCCAGCGGCTGCTGCCAGCTGCCCCCGCCCCCCTGATTCCTGCTCTGTACAATGTGCCCCAGTGTTTGAACGGGTGGCTGGCTCGCTCTGTGGTGGCCGGCCTGCTCAGCGTGGCATTTAACATTACTTTTCTTACCGCGAGCCAGCTGCTGCTGCCAGCTGCCCCCGCCCCCCTGATTCCTGCTCTGTACAATGTGCCCCAGTGTTTAACGGGTGGCTGGCTCGCTCTGTGGTGGCCGGCCTGCTCAGCGTGGCTTTGAAAATTACTTTTCTTACCGCGAGCCAGCGGCTGCTGCCAGCTGCCCCCGCCCCCCTGATTCCTGCTCTGTACAATGTGCCCCAGTGTTTGAAGGGGTGGCTGGCTCGCTCTGTGGTGGCCGGCCTGCTCAGCGTGGCATTTAACATTTACTTTTCTTACCGCGAGCCAGCGGCTGCTGCCAGCTGCCCCCGCCCCCCTGATTCCTGCTCTGTACAATGTGCCCCAGTGTTTAAACGGGTGGCTGGCTCGCTCTGTGGTGGCCGGCCTGCTCAGCGTGGCTTTGAAAATTACTTTTCTTACCGCGAGCCAGCGGCTGCTGCCAGCTGCCCCCGCCCCCCTGATTCCTGCTCTGTACAATGTGCCCCAGTGTTTGAAGGGGTGGCTGGCTCGCTCTGTGGTGGCCGGCCTGCTCAGCGTGGCATTTAACATTTACTTTTCTTACCGCGAGCCAGCGGCTGCTGCCAGCTGCCCCCGCCCCCCTGATTCCTGCTCTGTACAATGTGCCCCAGTGTTTGAAACGGGTGGCTGGCTCGCTCTGTGGTGGCCGGCCTGCTCAGCGTGGCTTTGAAAATTACTTTTCTTACCGCGAGCCAGCGGCTGCTGCCAGCTGCCCCCGCCCCCCCTGATTCCTGCTCTGTACAATGTGCCCCAGTGTTTGAAGGGGTGGCTGGCTCGCTCTGTGGTGGCCGGCCTGCTCAGCGTGGCTTTAACATTACTTTTCTTACCGCGAGCCAGCGCTGCCAGCTGCTGCCAGCTGCCCCCGCCCCCCTGATTCCTGCTCTGTACAATGTGCCCCAGTGTTTGAAGGGGTGGCTGGCTCGCTCTGTGGTGGCCGGCCTGCTCAGCGTGGCATTTAAATTTACTTTTCTTACCCGCGAGCCAGCGGCTGCTGCCAGCTGCCCCCCCCCCCTGATTCCTGCTCTGTACAATGTGCCCCAGTGTTTAAGGGGTGGCTGGCTCGCTCTGTGGTGGCCGGCCTGCTCAGCGTGGCATTTAACATTTACTTTTCTTACCGCGAGCCAGCGGCTGCTGCCAGCTGCCCCCGCCCCCCTGATTCCTGCTCTGTACAATGTGCCCCAGTGTTTGAACGGGTGGCTGGCTCGCTCTGTGGTGGCCGGCCTGCTCAGCGTGGCTTTGAAATTACTTTTCTTACCGCGAGCCAGCGGCTGCTGCCAGCTGCCCCCGCCCCCCTGATTCCTGCTCTGTACAATGTGCCCCAGTGTTTGAACGGGTGGCTGGCTCGCTCTGTGGTGGCCGGCCTGCTCAGCGTGGCATTTAACATTTACTTTTCTTACCGCGAGCCAGCGGCTGCTGCCAGCTGCCCCCGCCCCCCTGATTCCTGCTCTGTACAATGTGCCCCAGTGTTTGAAGGGTGGCTGGCTCGCTCTGTGGTGGCCGGCCTGCTCAGCGTGGCATTTAACATTTACTTTTCTTACCGCGAGCCAGCGGCTGCTGCCAGCTGCCCCCGCCCCCCTGATTCCTGCTCTGTACAATGTGCCCCAGTGTTTAAACGGGTGGCTGGCTCGCTCTGTGGTGGCCGGCCTGCTCAGCGTGGCTTTAAAATTACTTTTCTTACCGCGAGCCAGCGGCTGCTGCCAGCTGCCCCCGCCCCCCTGATTCCTGCTCTGTACAATGTGCCCCAGTGTTTGAAGGGGTGGCTGGCTCGCTCTGTGGTGGCCGCCCTGCTCAGCGTGGCATTTAACATTTACTTTTCTTACCGCGAGCCAGCGGCTGCTGCCAGCTGCCCCCGCCCCCCTGATTCCTGCTCTGTACAATGTGCCCCAGTGTTTGAAGGGGTGGCTGGCTCGCTCTGTGGTGGCCGCCTGCTCAGCGTGGCTTTGAAAATTACTTTTCTTACCGCGAGCCAGCGGCTGCTGCCAGCTGCCCCCGCCCCCCTGATTCCTGCTCTGTACAATGTGCCCCAGTGTTTGAAGGGTGGCTGGCTCGCTCTGTGGTGGCCGGCCTGCTCAGCGTGGCATTTAACATTACTTTTCTTACCGCGAGCCAGCGGCTGCTGCCAGCTGCCCCCGCCCCCCTGATTCCTGCTCTGTACAATGTGCCCCAGTGTTTGAACGGGTGGCTGGCTCGCTCTGTGGTGGCCGGCCTGCTCAGCGTGGCTTTGAAAATTACTTTTCTTACCGCGAGCCAGCGGCTGCTGCCAGCTGCCCCCGCCCCCCTGATTCCTGCTCTGTACAATGTGCCCCAGTGTTTAAGGGGTGGCTGGCTCGCTCTGTGGTGGCCGCCTGCTCAGCGTGGCTTTTGAA